>VZRM01006591.1:0-53982 GCA_013397955.1 Grantiella picta
CCCTCCCACCAAATTAAAGTTGACGATCTCTTTGTAGATGATTTTTGTAAACTGAATCCAACACCTGGCCCCCAGAGCAAGTAAGCTATTATCAGAGGCAAGAACATCCCAGTGCTGACGTGCAGCAACCCCATCGCGCCCTGCAGCTCAACCCCCCTCCCGGCCAGTGGTCACTGGATATTGCTGCTATTACTGCCGTTGCTGTCCGTGCCATTAGTCTCTGTGGAGATTGCCTTGTTGATGGAGTTAAGGTTGGCATCGGATGGCACGTCCCTGCGCGGAGGCATTCGCTCATTAATTCGATCTAAGCCTTTGGCCTCTTCGAAGCTAGTGATCTTATGCTGGGGTGAAAATCCTTTGATAGCTAAATAAAGGATTATTAAAAAATAAAATTAGCAAGATAAAACTCTCAGCAGCTTTTCCCCCAATTTAGCAATGAGTGCGAGAGTCCTTCTTTGGGAAGGCAGCAGTGAGAAGATCTGACACAACCACCAACTCCTTACCGTACTCAGAAAGAGCTGGGGTTCACCACCACTGTCCCTTCCAACACAACTATTGTTTTCAACACAATCAACTTCCAGTATTTTGTTGTCCAATGAGGATCAGCTTAGAATGCTAAGATGCTGACAGGAAACTACAGTTTGCACTTAGGAATGGTGCTGAGGGCACAGCCATGAGCTGGTGAGTTGGCATTTGCTGTCATCATTTACAGCCTTAAGAACACCATGCCTTGCCTGAAGCCCCTTAATCAGGCAAAACTCCCACCTGACCTTCAAAGATTGTGTAAAAAGTGCTAACTAGATGGTGATGAAGTGGTCAGGCCACTTTGTGGGATATACATTAAAGCTAGGGAAGATCTGGGGTGACCCTACTACAAATTGCCTTCTGTTCTCAACACAGGTGAGCTGCTTGTTGATTGCTTGGGGCAATTACCCTCCCTGATACAACCCTGGACTTCTAGAAAGCAGCTTGAGTCAAAGAGCAGTAACACTGTGCAACATGGACCAGGGACACTGTCATTTTGGCACAGTTGTACAGTTTAGCTTTGGAAACACACTGACAAAGGACCAAAGCTTCAATTGATTCTGAGGATTTTTGATCTGCTTTTCAGCAGTGACATTGGTGAGGCCACACCAGCCTCAGAAGGAAGCCACATGCTCAGGCCTGTATTCACAGACTGTGATTTTTATTTAATTTTATTCTCACTCTAATTGAAGTATTGAAGATCTTTAGATTAAAAACAAAAGAAAAAAAAAAGCACTGTAAGCAAACAGCAGGTCACAGCTCCGTAGATAATTTGTCATAATTCCTGCACTTCCAGAACTGGAATTTCTGCTAAGCCTCTATCATAACATGCCATAGAGCAGAAATGGTGCATTAGTACCAGGAAACTGCAAACTCCCTGGGGAGAAAATGGTAGGGGGGGTTTCAGAGACTGAATTCAGTATTCCTTCTCCCCTTTTGTCTTTATCCCCAAGTACTCCTGCTCTTTTTCCAATATGCAGTCCCGATTCTGGACAAGCTGGTAACTTCTGTTAAAAAAAAGCTAACACATCCAAAACCCCAGAACATCCCTGGTACCAAGCTACCACTCCTTGTATTTCGGGGGGAGCAAGAAAAGCCATTTTCATTCTGGTTTTGCCAACCTCTCCTGTGAAAATTGATAGATCCTGTTTCCCTCAGGATTTAGTTCTTTAGCCAGTTTCACAAATGTTACATTGGAACTTTGTGAAGTGCATGGTTTTTAACATGTATTATACTTCAACTCAGAAAAACAACAACATAATGGTGACTAGTCAAGTGAGCAGGGACAGAGCAGTGAAAACAGAACAGGTCGTACATTGAGTTTTTTTAAGGTTTGCCGTTCAGGTTGGCTTATTTTTTTTTAAATTTTATTTACCTTTGACCACAAAATGAAGATGTCTAACAAGCACCCATGCCAATCCCTTAAAGCAATAGTTTAATGGATGGCTGCATTGAAGCTGAAGCACTTGCCGTGTCCTGGAGCTTGCCAGCAGCACAGCCCAGCTGGTGTAAATGGGCCCTGAGGGACAACTGGGGAAGGTGAAACTTCTCCTCCGTCAGAAGCTTCACTTGTGTGGAGCAGTAGCTGTGGCTGTGTCTAACTAGCAAGGATGGCACTTCAAGAATTAACTTGAGGGCTGCATATTGCTGGCACGGGGGCACAGTCAAGCAATTGTATTGCAAGTAGACACATTATTGTCTGTAATGCTAAGGAAGGTGCTCTGCTGTAGTTGCTGGTCAGACAACGAGTATTAGCAGGTTACATTGAGAGTATACTAAAACACAACACATAGTCACAGAAAATCACAGAAAACAGCCAAACTGTCAACAAGAACGCACACTGCAGATTAGAGATTGCCGATAGGAATAGGTAATTCCAACATAAATAGCAGCTTACTCACTGCTATTTAGAAAGCAGTTGTATTTTCTCTTACTTGTTTGTTCTGTAATTTTATTCACTGCTTTACAAAATTCAAAAACAAATTCAACTGGCCGAAAGGGCACATCTTACCAAAGGACAACAATCATCAGATTTTTTTTTAATTAACTAAAAAAAAAAAAAAATAAATACCCACAGAAAATTTTAGAGGGGCAAGAACAAAATACAACTGAAGAATTTTGTTTTAAAGGGGAATTCTGAAAATTCTTCTTCCAAAACTTTGTAATGCTGAACAAATATTGTACATCTGCACTGCAATACGTGGTTACTTAGATTTTAACTGTAGCACTGAAAATTGTAAAGGGTTAAATTACAGGTCTGTCAACAAAACACCACAGTATTCAATACTGAACATTCAGAAATCTTCTAAGGCAGCCAGTCACGTTATATGCAGCTAAAATGGTGCCTGTATTAATGGTTGCTCTAATGTAAATATCCAGTGTGTAAACTGCCACTACCAAAGGAAGCAGACATCTTGCAGACAAATGCCTCATGTTTTTTAAAGGGAAACAGAAACATGCTGAACTGTAACAGAAGACCAAAAAAACTTTTTTACTAGTGAGCTGAAAGAAACAAACTGAGGCAAAAAAAAAAAAAAAGGGGGAAAGAAACAAAACCAACAAAAAGAGAGAATATATAAAAAGCTATGTGTTTTCCTTGACCAGAAATTGCTGAGGATAGTCTGAGCCAGCCTCCAGCGCACAGCTTTTGAGCTATGTGTCACAAAGCATTTACGAGCTGCTGCTGAGTTACGTCCCGTGAAATCCAAGTTCCCTGATCTTCTCCTGTGGCATTACTCAGTGCTTATTTCAACATATAGCAATTCCAACATGTTTGTAACTCACAGAAAGAGAAGAACCTCAACAGCAGCAACAGAAAGAAAAAACAGAAAACACTTTCCCCTTTAAAGCAATTACATTTTGGTTAATACCGAGCCACAATTGTTAGCCCAACACCCACACAATCTGTACAAGCTACAGCAAAATGAATACACCCAGCAGAGCCCTTATCTGTTGTGGCACCAACAGAAAGGGGACTGGCCAATTTACCTTCATCAGCCTCAATAGCCTCAACAGTAGCTGAAGAGAAGAAAGGGGTAGCAAAACGAATGAGAAAAATGAGCAGAGGATTTCAACTCTAAGAACAAGTCAGTGAATAGCAAAGGAGCTACAACACTAATGTTACTGTAAGTGCTGGATTTTGGCAAAACAGACACACAGAGAAATGTTTACACATAAACAACAAATTGCATATTGAATTAAGTTAGAGTTTGTTTTAAAGCAGAAGTTTCACAAGCTAGAAGTTTTTAAAGACACATTTGAGCAGTCTTCTTTTGACTCAAAAGAACTACAAAATGTAAATGTCTTCCATATTGCACATCTGACCTGAAAAGGTCATTATATAATTCTCCCAAGCTCTGAGTAAGAGCAGTTTGACTTGCCCTGTCAAAAGAGAATAGAAAATGGCATAAAGCCATCAAACAAAATTCATTCAACTTACAATCAGCCCAAAAAGTACTGATGCCAGTACAAGGCAAAGGAATCCTGTATACAACTTCTCAGAATTACTTTTTTCTCTCTCCTGACTAAGAGAAACATCCCCACAGCATGGGATGCTCAGAAAGCTTTGCCTTTGCTTGTAACCTTGACCAGTCTACTCCATCTGTAAGCTTTCTTTTTGTCAACCCAGTCTCTGAAAAACAGCATTTTTCCAGTATTTTATTTAAATCAATGGATTTAAATGTAAGATGTAAGATTGACTGTTGGACCTCCCAAGTTGCAAAGCCTGGTCAGAGAGAGCAAAACTGGCAAATGGGAGATCGCTGCAATGTTATGAATACCATATTACCACTGTTGTGAAACCATTAATTGTTCTTAAAGACATACTTTCATTTGAATTTTACCCATCAGCTTTGGTACGCATTTTTTTTTTACAGTCAGACTCAGAAGCTGATGCAAATCATTAAATGCAATCCAACATGGCAAATATTTTAAAAGAAATTTTGATTTTCAAGAATTCTCTGGTTTAGTGAATAGCTCAAAAAGTCAAGTTTTTAGGAAGTCCTCTCTTCTTTTTTGTCTTGTTTTCCCCTGTGTAAAACCCAAACTTTTTTTCCCCCCAGTTAGGATGTTAAATATGGATTGAGATATATTCTAAAATATCTATGCTATTATCTTGCTGCATGGGAAAATGAGAGGATTTAACCCTCATGCACCAAGGTAAACCTCTGCCTCTCAAGCAGCAGAGCAAGAGAGACGGCAAAAAAAAGGAACAAAAACAATGCAAAGTTAAAAGAAAAGGAAACATGGTAACTAGGATGAGAAATTAAAATGAATAACCAGATCCAAACCAGCACTGACACATTAGAAAAAAATGACGACTAAAATGTGTACTTCCACAACAGAACATACTACTCATATTTTCTGTTAATACATATAGCAATATGCGTGCTTAACAGAAACTGTATGAACTTCAGAGTATCTGGTGAATGGGGCACTATGTGTTAACTAATGCAGAAGCTTGTGTATAGTAATGTTTTACTGAGCCACAATACTGCAGTATGAGGAGATTTTCCTTTTAGCCATTGTGACAAGAACACTTGGCAATTTTCTCAAATTCATTTCTATTTCTAATATTCTGCCAGGGCAACAATAGCAGTTTCCTTGGACCAAATCTTCTGACAAATGTAAAGCAACTATGTGGAGAAAAGCCTACATAAAGACCACAAAGCCATTAAGAAAGGCCTCCTGTGAAATCATATTGCAGCATTTTCAAAGCACAACGTTACTATGTCTGTAACACACAAGTCATCAACAAGAAAAAAGAGAAGGGAAAAAAGGGGAAAGGGAGGTTTACCACTGTATACCTGAATCTTCAAGGTAAAAGAGACAGTAAAGGGAAAAATACAGAGAAAGAATGGTCCAGAAAGGAAACAGGAAAACAAGAGGCTGAGACTGTGTCAAGGTTATAAAGCATTTCTATTTCTTACATCTACTGCCAACAGAACCTCCATAAATGAGAGACCTTTTTGTGTGCCTGCAATATACTCTACAGCAGTACACACAGAAAAAAAAAGGAGAGCTTCCAGTAAGAAATTAAATACTTTGCACTCCTTATTCCAAAAGGAAACAAAGGCAGCGCTACTATAGCTTACCAATTTCCTGTAACAAGAGGCACTTGGTATAAAACTGGCAATCTGTATTGTGTTTGTGCACAAGGCAAACACGGTGTTTCTAAGAGCCTCCCTTCACTTGGGCTTAAATCAGAGTGGAATTGTTCTCATGTTGTCACCTAGAATTGCTAGGAGTGAAAAATCTAATTCTAGAGCTGTTTTCTATTGGTGATTCTCTATGAGGAAGAACTAATCAGATAAAATAAGAGTTTGAGTGTCATTATCTTAGATGAACCTTCAGTACTCCATGTATCAAGGGCTGCTCTTAAAAAAACCCCTGAAAGATGCTGCAAACTGTGGAAAGAGTGCATTTCACTTACAATCCTGATCTACCATTCTGAACAGCTGATTTTCAGGAGTTCTCCCCTCCCTCCCTTCTCTGAAAATCAGTGGTATGTCATGAGTCTTGAGAAGTGGCCTTACATGAACTGCTCACAAATGCTCCAGCACAACAAACTACCTGGTTTTTTTCCTGTTCTTTGTTTTTTTTTTTCCCGAGACAGCTGCAGTTACTTTTCTTAGGTTCTGCAGTTGAAAACCAATTGTTTTTTTTCACACAGAACAAGACACACAGGCAAACAGGCTTACCGCTTTGCAGTGTTTGTTTTCCTCCAGAGAGCACACCACTGGGCAACATTCCTGTTGGAGTCAAACCTTTCAGCGTCAGCACACTCTCACTCTCTTCTCTGCAAAATTAAAAAAGAAAAAATAAAACCACCAAAAGTCAGTAAACGTCTTTTTTAAAAACATGGGACATCTTAAGCTACATATGCCCTGCAATGATTTCGTCATCTCCAATCTCCTTGCCAAGATAGACTGAATTTGGTGATAGCATCAGCAGCAGTGAAGTTCCCCTCACTGCTGCATCCATGGTTCTTTGCATCACACTACATGTAGACTCCAAATATAGTTAACACTATAACTTGCACCTATGGAACAATGTATCTGTAAATCCAAACCTGAGAGGAGGACCAAAAGGATCAGATATTGCCAACAATGCATTTAAGCACCTTACACTGTGTGGTCCAAAATCAACTTAATTTGTTAGTTTGCTCTTGTCTACACTAGCAAGCAAGTATATTAATTATTGATCATCAGTCCCTTAAAGGCAGCTAAAAGCTCATTACAATTAATACAAACTTCCATCCTTGCTAGTACTTGTACGTTAAAAATAATAGTGGGTTCCAGAAAATTGTTTTAGGAAACTGAAATATGCTTTGCTGGTTTCCAAATACATGGAGTTTTTAAATACATGGCAAGAGGAATACAACAGTTCTATCCAGAGGAGCCTTTAAGTAAAGCTTCCTACAAGGACTGTAATACTGCCTGTGATGACATACTTTCTCAGCAGCAAAATTGACCCCAATTCTTTAAGAGAAACCTATTTTGAAGTGCTTCACTTTGAAGTATATAATGACATTAAGCTGGAGGAAGCCAACACAAAGACAGAATTTAGTTCCACATTCACTTGAGGATAATGTGGTTTTGTCTATAAAAACTGGCTCTCAGCAATTCTACTACTTACAATTTTCTTTAGACCTACGTGCCCTGAATGACTCACATATTTTGAACAATTTTTGTTTACCTACTACATATACTCTTCAAGTTTTATTTTTAGTTCGAAAATAATTCTGCTTACACTCACTTTTCATTATGTAATAGTCAAAATCAAGTTGTGACCACTTTCCTTGCAAGTTTCCCAAGCAATCAGAACTAACGCAACAGAAAATATTTTCAGAATTAACACAGTATTTATATCATCAGTCATACACCAAAGCTTTTCCTTTCTCTCAATTATTCAGTCCATTACAAATCTTTTTTTTTCTTATTTTTAATTAATGCAATGGCACTTTTAGCTTCATCCTCATGGGGTGAGTTTATCGACTGTATTTTTATTATCTTTAAACTGCATATGCACAAGAAAGATGTATGTCAAAAATATCAAGACGTTTTAGCCTTCAGTGTTCCTTTATTTCTATTTGATGTAATTTATTTCCATTTCAAAGAAAGGACAATAGACTGATTAAATATTTTATTTACCTCCCTCCTGGCTAAACATATCAAAAGAAAAGTCATACTTGAGAAATAAAGTTGGAGAGAAGCAATGGCAAGGAATCATGAGGTCTTCAATTTAGCTAAAGCCAGTCTTTCTATGATGGCTATTTTCAGCAAAGCTCATTTGTAACATTTGAAACTCAATACAACACTATTTTGATCTCTAATTTTCAAACTAAAATGGCTGGAATTATTTCAGCTTTACATTAAATTTACATCCTCGAGGAAAGGTGCCACTGGAGCCCAAAGAAGAGATGATTGACTAAGTCCTTTGCAGGTGGTCAGATCAGGTGGCTAATCAGTTGGAAAAGCTTTTCATGAATTAGTAAAATAAATTTCGTAAGACACGACTCAAACAGGAACTTCAAAGGTTTCCAAAACAGGTGGATAGATTAGATAGATAGATAGATGGATGGATGGATGGATGACGGTGCCACTGCAGTCTTCTTAGGGTTACACTCAAATTACCTGACACTTGTGTCTTACATGTGGATTATGCTGGGAAGACAGAAAAGGTAACCCAGGCTTTTCTGTGGGAATAGTGTTTGCAAGATTAACCTTGTGAAATTTTTGCTGTCTAGCAGCCTGCCACCGAGCTGAGGAGAATCAGCCCTTCTCAGAAAAAAGAGAACAGGTGTTCTGGGTGGTAGTGGTGGCTGGGATGAAACGTCACTCATCCCCCTGGACGACTGGTCACCAAAACCATGCATTGAAGGTACCTGTTAATTTGCTGAATGTGCTTCTGACCACAGTGAGGATGGTGCTGTATTTGCTGGTTAAAGCTAAGGGAGAACAAATCTACTCTTTATCTTCACTCTCTTCTGCAGAGTTTTCAGGACCATCAATAATCAAGAACTGTAAAAGGCATGCTGGTTTTGGCTGGGGTAGACCTAAGATTTGAGGCTTATGCATATTGTTTTTGACAGAGCACATGCAGGAATTATTCTGTATCCCTCTTCCATCCTTGAAACCATTGAAAAAAAGCTTGTGCCCTACAGATCCCTTTGTAAAAATCTGACAGATAGTCAATGTCAATCATCTCCAAGTTATAAAACCCCAAATATGTCAGCCTCCAATTTCAGATCCTTCTGCTTACTAAAGTTCACATTTCTTTAGAACTAATCCTGTATTTAAAACGGTGGTTCACAACAAAATAAAGTTGATCAGCTGTGGTTCAAAGGTATGGGAGAAAGCCAAGTCTCCCAAACTTTGTTGGTTCATCTATCATCAGAGAAAAACAATTGTGTAGTTTTACGAAGGTGGTTGCAGCCACCTCCAGGCTCTCCGCCAGACTTTGTTCAGAGGAGCAGGTGGAAACATTTGATTGCTCCCCATTCTTGTTTGGGAAAAGGCATGATGCAAACCTTTTTTTTTTTTTTTTATGGGCACCACTTTGAAGTAGCTCGTGCATCACTAGTAACTCACTGGCAACACTTTGGGAACCCCAGGTACAAAGTCCTCCATCTCAGTTTTAAAGCTATTTAAAGCTAAGCTGCTGCAATCTGCAAGGTGTGGGTGAGCTGCTGTGCCCATGCAAAGCCCCACGCAGGACCTGCCTACTGCTGGCATGATGCATTCAAAGCAAGCATGTAGAAGAGTTTCTGCTGAAATTAAATAGTATATTCTTCAAGTAACTATTTTATTTATTCTTTTTACATCAATCATGCAATCATGCCAGTAAATGTTTCAGAACTCCCTTGATTTTCCACTAAGCATAATAGCCATCAACTGACTACAGGAGACCAACATACAGTTTCCTGAGATAAAAATCCCTGTGCTGAAAGGGAGGGAGATCTGTATTTTCTATATTTAGACTCCAGCACAGTACAGCATGTTTTCTCTTCTGCTCAGAGACATCAAATGGAGAGTTCTAAACATTGGGCAGCAATTAGTTACTCATGTTCATGTGTTTGGGGGAGTGCAGCCCAAAGGGAAGAGCTGCTGCTGCCTGCACAACAATTTCCTGGATTTCTAGATAAATTACCCTAATGCTTTCATCTTTAGTCATCTTTACTCGTGGCTGTAGCAACATCTGTGGGTGACAAAGTGTGACAGTTGACTTTTTTTTAATGAGAGGTGATGTATAACATACCCTTTTCTCCACATTTAATGCTTGCCTCACAGTGGCTAAAAGTTAATTAGTACACCTGGTGAGCAAAAGTCTTTAAAAATGGTAATTGGAATTCTTTTGCTGGTATCTTTTGTTTGTCTGTTTTATATTCAGCAAAAGCCCTGAGGAAAAAGACTATTCAGAGCTAAAATAAATAGCAGCATTGTATAAATAAAACAATCTCTAAAAGTTTGCAGTAGCACTCAGTTGAGTGGTATACTAAAATAGCAAATTTGCTATTTGTTTGTTTGATTTGTTTAACAGTCAAGTGCTCTAAGTAACCATTCAAAGATACCCCTCAACACTAAAAAAAAAAAAATCTAAACAAGCATAAAACCTTACCTTAACACTGAGAAAACTCTAGCCATTTTTCCTATTGCTCGTATCTTGTTCCTTATAACCTCCTTTCGAGCAGCAGCTGTTGCTCCTATGGAAAACAAATTAAAAAGAATTATAGGGATTTGTAAACAATCCATCACTGTAAACACTAAATGTAAGAAACACCATATTAATGCTACAGTTTTCCAAACTATTCCACACTTGCAGTCAAAACGGAAAACACTTTTTCCCATCCCTAGTTAAAAAGTATTTAAAACATAATAAAACCTAAGGGCAGAGTCCTGGAAACCAGCATGAGATGGCAGGGATTGTGTTGGCTGGCAGTGGGTTCCATACAACAAGTTCCTTTTAATCATGCTATGGCCTGCTCAAAATTACAACTGCTTTGAAATTTGTGAACTCACATGATACTCTGTCTTAAAAAAGAAAAAAAAAAAGTATGAGGCAACACATTCTACAGTTCAGTTGAGTTTGAGGTACACTTGTTACTTGAATATCATCAAAATTTGTACATGCAAGGGAGATCCACCTAAGTGGAAAAAGCAAGTAGTACTTATTACAACTAATTTTTTTTTAATAAGGATCCCCCATGTCCCCAAGAAAATGCTGTTATACTCACAAAACCAGTTTCATTTAATTATCACAATCATAACCACATACATCACAAAGATTTCTCCTAAAGGTTTCTGAAAGACAGGTAACCTTGATTTGTACGGATGCTGCCTGACAACTCCTGCCTGTTCAGACACCACTACACATCACAATGATGCTTCCTTCTTTGCTACTCTATAATCAAAGGAACAAATGAAAATTTCTGTTTTCAAATTCTAGAAATTGATCGATTTTGTAGAGCCCATCGGGGAAGCGAAATGAGCAGAAAGAGGCAAAAATGAGGAGGAACATTTTAGTGAAGAATAAGCTTTGATGAAACTAGACAAGTGGTGAAGGAATCAGAATTGGCTTCAGGATGCAGCAATCCAGCACCACACACCATCCTTCCTGAAAAACTGTTATGACAGGAGCTCAAGGTCATGGAATTATTGAACTCAATGGACTTTTTTAGGGATAGCCCACAGACTAAGGGAAAGGTATCTGTGTGTTTATCTACCAAAAACAGGAAAGGTGATGGTGTATTGAAAAATGTGGGACCTGGTATGATATAATACCAGGATACTGTCCTGGTTTTGGGTGGAATAGAGTCAGTTTTCTCCTTGAAAGATACTCAGAATTGATGGCTTTCAAATCTCCCACATATGAAGATAGAAATAAAACGAAAATATATAAAGCATATAAAGATAAAAAAAGATAGGAACACTTAGGCATAAATGTCTAATTCTAGACAATAAAGAGTGGGAGAAACAGCTGTAATTCAGCTATAACTGAATTAAGTATACTTGTAACAGTGTAATGAAAAAATTAAATAAAACAACACTGATTCAGCTGGGTTCTTCAGGAATAGGAGGGGTACCTTCCTGCCTCAGTTACTGTGATCTCACAGAGCTGTACTCTCAAGATACACAAGACATGGTTTGCAGCCTTTCCTACCCTGGAAACACCTAAGCATGATTTATCTTTTTTTCCCCCAAGCATCACCATCCCTACTTGTTTAATACAAATCCACACTGTTCTCATATAAGGATATTCAAAAAGTTGAACAGCAACTAAGACTACAGTCTAGAAAATTTAAGAATGGAAAACTGGAAATATAATTTATGACTGAAGTGAAATACAATGTCCTACACCTAAATACAAAATGAGAATTAAAAAAAACCCCCTTCCTTAATCATAAAACACAACAGACTCCAAGAGAGTATTCTGTATGTCACTGAAACACATAAAAGTTACTAAGAAATATACTTAGAAGATTTTGGTCTCCACTGAATTTCCTAATGTAATAAATCTGTGAAAATTACATATTTAGTAAATATTAGTAATAATTTTATTTTTCCTACCTGGTTTTATTAATATAGTTTGCTAAATAATGCACCTGATATTCACAATGTTTTATTGCTCTGCTAGTTTCGACTGAGTATCACTAACCTCACACTATGTGGATTTCTTAACTATTTATACAATAAATCTAAGACTCACATTCCAAGGGTATCTAGTTTAATATTTTGAAATTCACTATTACTGCAAATCCTTCTGAATTACTTGAGCTACACTTAAGCAAACACTTATGTGAAAGTAAATGGGTCAAAACCTGAGAACTGACTATGAGTAAAAGGGTTCATTTTAGCCCTTGCAAACATTGCCTGATATCTTCTTAATATTTCACCTTTCTTCCACAGAGCCATAGACTCATTTAGGCCGGAAAACATCTTTAAATGATCTTCCAATATCTAAACAAACTCTTTTTGCATGAAGGAACTTTTAAAAAAAGGTTAAAATTGAAGTGTAAAAAATTACTTGGGGGTTAAAATAAAAACTTTGAATCTTATTTCAGTAATTTAGCAAGTTCTATAGGATTTGGATTTTTATGATCCAAACATAGACCCTGCAAGCTAGATATGAAGGATTTATATTAAATGTAATTTAAACATTCAAATTAAGAAGCACAACAAGAAAAAAAAAAACAAACCAAACTATAAATGCTGACAATACTCTGAGATATAGGATTGAACAGATTTAAAACAATGCTGAGAAAAAAAGTCAACCCCAAATCTCTCACTCGTATCCCTAACATATATTATGTAGCTAGGCATTAGGAAAATTAATAAAACTTAAGCCTTCCAACATATTGAATACCTTTCTTCTGTGCATAAATGAGGTCTTCTTATGAATTCCAAAGAGGGGGAAAGAAAAAGATCAGTGACGTTTGCAGATTAAAAATAAAAAATAATACAGAACATTTGACAACACCAATGGAAATGTAATGTTTAAGTAAAGTCTGAAAAACAGAAAAGAAACAAATTAAGCAGAGAACATCCAAAAGGAAAGAAACAGATTGAAAATGATAGGGAAGAAAAAAGGAAATCTTTCTGGCTTAAAGCCTTGTTAGTAGGTTTTGCAGGAGATCAACATGCAGGCAGAAGACAGGCAGTGGTGTTACAGACTTTCTCCTACTTTGTTGCTGCTGCTTTGATAAGGCTCAATCTCTTCTCAAAAACAGCCCCACCCTGGTAATATGGGGTGTGCCTGCATGATGACGCCTCTTCGGTTAAAAGGATCAAACCAATTGCTCCAGTTTATTTACACCTGATTTCTCACAGAACAGCTTACAGCTATGTCTGCTGCTTCTCCCAGCACCTGTGCTACCCACTGCATGCCTGCATTTGTCCAAACGGCCCAGCAGCTTTCAGTGCAAATTCAAATGCTGCCACCCTACGAGGTATTGCATTTTAAAATCAGCTGTTTGAGGACAAGACAAGTGCAGCAATTGGTGCCAAGGCACAACTGCACCATAGCACATGTTCTGGGAGCATTGGTCATCTAGTGCATGCTGCTGGGCTGGTCCAGGGGCAGAGCACGCTGATATACCGTAATACAGCTCACAGGAATTATGCTTTGGGCATGGAAACAACCATAGCTGGCCAAAGTAGAGAGTGAATAAATAAATACAAAGATAACATTAAAATGCCACTCTGTCACCAACTCACAAAAATTAAGTATGCGCTGCAGTCCAGCCTTGCTGGTTTGGAGGAAGAACAAATACAAACCATTGGGAAAACCCCTCCATTTCTCTCCCAGTTAAAAATGAACTCATTGACAAGCTAAGACTCTCATCAGACAGACCTGTGTCGAGGCACTGGAAAGTAACAGACCTAAGGACAAGGCCCTTGCTTTTGCTCTATCAGTGTCTGTTAGCTGCTGCTGAGCTGGCCCCAGGCACAGTTTACTGTGCAGCTGAGAGGTGGCAAATGTCATATAGTACTGTTCACAGCAGAACCAGGTTTTGATTGGCAGAAGACATTGGACTAGGGAATTCTTTTTAGGCTGGAACTACAGCACTGTATTGGGAAGCTGTTCTCCAACCAAGGAATAAATGCTGTAGATAATGGCTCTGACAGTGGCTTTTCTGTGAGAAGGCTGAGAGCTACAAAGTTGAAGGCAATAGAAAAAATAATGTAGGTAATTTAGGAGCGTCTTCATGCCAAATCATGATAAGGATGCATACAAAGCAAGCAGTGCATTTGTGTCAAATTGTTTATTGCATTATTGTACCCTTTTAATTAGCAGTTTAGTTTATTCAATCAAATGCACGAGGCCAGAAATGTTGCTAATTAAAACAAAACAGAACTCTGACTATATGCTGGCTAGGTAGAGGTATTTGCAGCTCCTGTTGCTAAGTGATATGTTTGGTGCACAAAACATAGAGCAAATGAACCAACATTTGCCCAAGACATTTTTTTTCTGGATCAGATTATATTGCAACCACCACAGCGAACAGGAAAGAGAAAGTACAGCAAGAGGAAACTATCAGAGATAAGAAAACTTGACCTATCATGTTCTCTCATTTTTAAAGTGAGTGAAATCAAAAGGCCAATACAGGCCAGCAGGGACACATGGGATAAAGGGCATTATGATATTTAGGCTATTTTCACAGTAAGCTTACACAGAAACTGCCTACAATAAATTGATCAGATCCCCATGATGTGTTTCCTTAGGGGGGAAAAAGGTGGGAGGGCATGGAGAAAAAAAGGGGATACACGCTGTTGAGCATCCTGCTCATGGCCAGATGCTACATACATGACTCAGAACTAAAAATAATAATACAAAAAGAAAGGGGTCACAGGAACACCATGCAGTGAAGTCAGGCAATACTGATGGGCTTTGTTTTGAAGGAAGGAGTGAGAGGGGAAGACAGAGGGCAAGAAAGTGTAAAAGGTAACGAATGATCAGTGCAAACCATAGTGATGGACCATTCTCACTACATGTGGGAACCCAGGTCAGGGCATGTTCAAACTGCAAGGAGAGAAAGGAAATCAGCAGCGAGCCCTGAAAACTACTGATGATCTAAAAATTAGCAATGATTTTTAAGAATCATTCCATAAAACAAAATGCACCTGCTGCTGCAGACACCAGGCATTTCCTTCTATGGGAAATACTGCTAAAAAAATGTCAGCAGGTAAACAAGACTAGTCTTCCAAGGAAGCTGGGCAGAAATTACTGAAGAAGAACAGTGGAAATGTTGAGCCACTACAGGACTGTCAGTAGATAGACCCTACAGAAACAGTTTTGAGCTGGTTATCATTCTGGTCTGTTCCATCGAATACACAAATGAAATACATCTTGTACTTTTCTCCCCAAGAAGGCAAGGCTTTCAGGAAAAAAAGCCAAAACAAAAAAGAGAGGGAACTCAACCAGCTCTGAGAGAAAGAGGATTTTTGTTTGTTGTACAGATAAGAAATCAGAACCCACTAAGAAATCATTACAGCTTCTATTTAAATGTAAATCAACCTCAAATTTACTTTTATGTCCGAAACCTTCAGTCTCTTCCATGTGTATGATTCCCCATGAGCCTGACATGTCCAGCGGGCTGCAGGTACAAGTGTGAGCCCACAGCAAGCTGCAGCACCAGTGCCACAGACCCCATTTTACAGCTCTAAGGGGATTATCTGGTAAGGCAGACATGAACATATGCCAGCTCTGCTTTTTAGCTACACATGCTAAAGACAACTACATTTCTATCTTACTAACCATAATGTTTTATACACAGAAATCATTCATAGAGGAAAAAACTGAAAGCAGATTTAGATAACAGTATTAGTGTTACAGTGGCAGGAACAGTTTAGTTATTCCGCATCTGGAAACTTCACTGCTGTTAGATACTGCTGTGCAGCACACACACATGCGAGCCCAGAGGATTTCAGCCTGTCTCCCTGCTTAGACACCTGCAATGCTGCCAACTCCAAGTCTGAAGGAGTGCCATGGTAAAACTCCTAGGGAGGTAGGATGGGGGTTCACTCTCAGAAAATACACAGTAGATGCAGAGACCTCCTACAGCTGCAGAGGGCTGCTCTTTCCCAAGACCCCTAACACCTCCGTATTTCTGACTGACTTTGAAAATGTGCTCCTGAGCTGTAACTTAGGGATGGGAATGATGACACTCCAAAATTTTAGAAAAACACTATGAACATTGGCCTAGCTATGCCTAATGGAAGCTTAAAGAACAACTTTAAAAGGAACTATTAGCCACAGCTGAATAAATTTAAAAATCTTTCCCATAAAGTCTTTGCTTTGGCATTGCATTCAGTGGGATTTCAGCCCCTGCATGAGTGCTTTCTTGAGCCAAGGATTTGAAGCACATGGTTTGTTGCTACTGTATTTAACTTGACACAGTTTTTACTCATCGTATGCCTCCATACAATTTCACATGCTACTTTAATTACACAGTAGTGACTTATTTAAATTTCATGAGAAAAAAAAAATGGGCACAATATTCAAACAGGTGTTTTCTTCTCTTCACTGATTACTGGTTTCAATAATTCAGTCTTTGTCCCAAATCCTGCAAGATAATTGTTCATGTCCACACTCTGTGGCCGATGCAGAACAGGAAATTCCCTCTAGTTTTTCAGAATAAAATCAAAGTACTATCACCCATACCAGTCTTCTCCATCACAAAGGAAACGTTTTGCAAAACCTGTCATCTAGCTTCCTGTTCCAAAGATTAAAAATAAATACTTTGAAAGAGAAGCTTAATTATTAATTACAACTTCATTAAATATTTGTCTTAGTTGAAAGTTCTTCATTCTTCTTGCTCATTCATTCTGCCTAAAAACATCTTGAGAATATCCAGTAGTGCTAGATTAGTTTTCCAGGTTCTTTTTGTTTAAATTTTTTTTCAGTATTTCTGTTCTTTTCATAGATTATATTTATTAGATAATTTATTATTGCTTTTCATAGATATTTTTTAAACATTGAAAGCATTCAGAGTAAGAATGTAAGGGATGCATGGGATTTTTTTTTCAAAGCTTTGCTCAATTGAGATGGGACATTTTAGAGCGCTGCTATTTACTCTTGCATAGCCTAACAGAAAATTATACCTGGTAAAATAAATTGACTTGTAAGAATGTGCAAGTTGTAAGATACAAAGTATCATTTACAGTCAAACCAACAGGCACAAGGCAACTAATCATCATATAAACTTCAACCCAAAGGGTAACAGAATTGACCATTTCTCTCTTCTTGGCAGAAATAACAGGTTAGAACTTTTTCTATCTGTGGCTACATGCTTATTTTTAATTACTCTCTTGCTTTTTAAAGCCTTTAAGACACTCAAGTGCATCGAAAGAGGTGAGTAAAGAAATACATCAAGTACAAGTCTACCAAAGTTGCAGTACCAATGTTTTGGGAAAGAGCTCTGCAGGAAGTTTACTTTATTGTAGGAAGAATATTTCACTGACATAATTAAACTTACTATGAGATTACCTGTGATCTTTTGCATGAAATCATCTGACAACATCATGACAACGCAACCCAGACTTTGTGGAGCAAAACACAGGTTTTTTTAACCAGAAGACCGATATGAAGAAAAAGGTTAGAACAGGGCAGATCCATTAATTCTTTCTGAAGCATATCCATTGGAGTCTAGCACAACAGTTGCTTTCAGTGGCACAGAACTCAACTGGGACTCAAAAAATTATTTCAGGGTTAGTAAATAAACTTTTCAAGTAATTTCAAGGCAAACAATCTCAACCAAGGGCAGAGGTTCTTACCATCAAATCCATCTTCCTCTGTTCCCAGTTCATCATCTGAGCAGATGTTCAGCACGTTTACCAGCATCTCTGTCACTAAAATGGAAAACAAGTGCGAAATGTTGATATTAAATTTTCCTGGTCTGTCAGCAAGCCAACTCTAGCTGTAGTAGTCTGAATGAAAATTCAGTGCAGTAATGGCACCCACTTTTTAAACAATAGGACCTGTGGTAATAGGAGCTAAAAACGTCTTGTGTAGCTAATCAAAAGTACAAGTTTCCATAAATATTTTTCCAAATATCAAGAAAACTACAACAAATAGATTTAAAAAAAAAAAATCTGCTAATGATCTCTCTTTTTGCAACCGTCAGTAAAGTTGGTAACATTTGTTTTTTCCCCCCTCAATACATTTTTTGCCCTTTTCTCAGCTTGGATAACAGGAGGGCCCCCTTTCCTCGTGCTCCTAAATTGCTGTATGATTTGATTTCCCTGCTCAGCGAATGGGAACAACATTCCAGTGGAAAAAAGTACAGCAAGAGGGATCACACAGTATTTCTTTGTTTATCCAGGTTTTGGACACTACTTCCAGTTCAACAAAACATTAACCTTTGAAAGATGTCCTCAGTGTCCCTTGAATTCCAGGACAAACAGACCAGACACTACATTCCTTATGGGTGAAACTATTCTATGCTCAATAGATACATTATTACTGGAGAATTTAGACTATATTCAGCTTGCTTACTTTGCAACTTGGGCACTAAATGGTGAGCCACAGGCTGTCCCAACCCTGGTCTCATTCCTTTCCAGAAAGACAACAGTGAGACACTAACCAGAGAGCACAGAGAGTAACAGTGAAAAAAACAACCCCAGCAAAAATCAAAACCAAGGAAACACAATTTAGAGAACAAAAAAGCCAAAGTTATGAGATGAAATGTGAAGCCATTAGAAGATTAGGAAAAACTTCACTACACCTACATGTAGTAAGCAACATTAAAAGTGTTACCAGGCTTGTCTAGCCTTGTACTAGCTACAAAGGTTGGAACTTTAAATTTTTTAGTCAAGTAGTTATTAAAATCCTCTTCTGTGACAACTATGATGGCTTGGAACATTAGAAGGGTGGGACAAAGCTAGATTTTTTCCTACTTTAGTGAAGGATTTAATATTTTCCTTTGACAGTATTAGTGGAAAGACTTTCCACATTAACAACAACCAGTGAAACTAACAGCTTCCTACCTTGGTTGGCCTTTGAGGGAAAAAAAATCTATATCAAAAAAAAAGGAAATAAATAACAAGCTGTGTAGAACACTAACTCTTATGTTGATGAATATTGTTTTGCATAGAAAGGAAAATACTGATTTCACTTCTTTGGACTCTAGTATTCCCAAGAAATTGCTAAGTGTGATCACTGGAAGACATGAAGGAGAAAAAAACACCCCCAAGATGTAAGAAGAATGAGGACCATCATGGTTGAACCTCAGCAATTCTGACCATGCATCCTGCAGCTCCACCTGAGCAGGCTGCTGATGGGAAGCCTCTGAAAAAGTGACTTTACAGAACATCTTAGAGGACTGCAGCGTGTGTGGAGAACATGCCCAACCTAAAAACAGCCTGGCTGAGTTTGCAGCCAAAGAAAATGAAAGCATTTTATCTGCTTCACAAGAGTCTGCAGCACGCGTCAGTGAGGATTATGTAATGACTCCATTAGTGGAAACAGCTGCCTATTCTCTGCTAATCCCTGTTTCATTGTCTAGCTGCTCTGTTCACAGAGACCTCAGGCGTCTCACCAGCAGCTTTTCTCAAACAAAAGAGTAGCTCAAAACAAAGCTGGTCATGACTGCAGGTAAGAGCCACAGCTGGCTGTATTTCCAGTTGCCTATTAAGAGAGAACTGTTATTCCAAGCAGCTTTTAAGAGTTTATTATAGTTTTCTGGCAGTAATTGCTGTTGCAGCAATACTCTATAATGGATGGATCAAAGCAAGCTTCATCTCGGGCACTGAATAAAATGACTTGGGGTTTAGGCAGTTTGCATTCTGTATTCATTTAATATGCAAGACCAAAGTGTTTTCATGCCTTTTGTGTGCTTGCCATTCATAGCACGAAGCTGTATTCAGGCAACATCAAGAGCATCATGTTTCAATAAAACATCATTTGTGTTCTTTAGACTCTTCTGGCCAGCGATGAGGCACCACATGCCCTGTGCACAGAAGGGGCTGAGGACCAGGTTTTCCTTCCTACTGGCATCCCCCTACTCCCTCTAGGAACAGTTAGCCAGGCTGGGTCTTAATATCACCAGCTCTGTGTTTGCTGATGAAAAAGCAACCCACCCATGAAGGTGATGTGAGTAAAGATGTAACCACACGTAGTGAAGTCTGTTGATATGTCCCTTGAGCAGAAAGCAATATCCAACGAAATGTTCAAGAGCTTATAACAGCAAAAAAAGAAAAAATCAGCATCTTGTTTAGTGAATGTACCTCTGGCCTGCAATGCCATAAAATATATTTTTGCACCAGAAACATAATGGTATCATTGCCTGGAAAGAGTGGAAATTATAAAAATATGTGAGAAGTGTGATTAACCACTGGTAATTGCTTGCCTCTACCTATGAAGCCCGTTTCTACAAATTTGTCCTCATAAGCAAGACATGTGTCTTCAAATTATTCTTGCCCTCTAAAATAAATAGGGCCACATGCACAGTGACAAAGAAACAATTTTGCAGTTTTTATGAACAGAACCAATTTACATACATACCTTTCTCACCCACGAAAGGCAAGGACCAGGTAAACACATCCATGAAGTTTGGAAGCCAGTATGGATGAGGAGAGCAGTTGAACTGCCTGATATTCATAACATTGTTCTCATATTTCAATACTGCAGCTAGAAGGGAGAAAGAAAAGAAATAAGAGACATCAGCCGTGTGTGTGACTAGCTACCAGACAAGGACCACTGACAGCATGCACAGCCCACAGAGCTGCTCAGCAGCTTCCACCCACTTGATCCAGTGGCAGCACCTGAATGCTAGGAGGATAAAGCCTCACTGAAGTGGAAAGCCATTTTCAGTCTGAAAGCAGTGTCATAAGCTTTCCCTGGCACTAAAATGGGCTGGTAAGTGACTTAATACCTCTGAGTAATCAAGAACGTAAGCTCTGGGAACTCCACCAGTGAGGAAGGAAGCAGAATGTTCAGAGTCCCCCATTTCACACAGTTATCTGAGCTCCTCACAACCATGCTTTGGAGATAACAGAAAAAAGCATTTATGACTCAGAGTTTGAATGCTGCTCTTCTGATGGACATCCTCAACGTATTTAATTCACAGTATTGTACAAGAAATGACACTTGCTTCTCACACTATTCAAACTCTAGGCACACAAGACTGCTCCCTATAATATCAATGAATACTAATACAATTTGTCTTGCCCCATTTAACATTCTCATCATTCTTGTCAACACATACAAACACACAGACTGTGTCTTCTTCTGGACAGAAATATAGATATTTATGCCACAGCCACTTCTTAAAGCACTGTACCAAGTTCACTGTTAACGCTTGCTAGAGGACTTCAGGTTCATATCTGAAATGGTAACCTGAAAAGGTAATTTTGAGATTACCATCAAAGTGACTTAAAGACATGAAAGTCTTTAAACAATGCAGTTACAGGAGACTGCATGCAGGATATTTAATCAACACAAGCAACAAAAACAGTCAACACAAGAAGAAGTTTATCACCCTGTTCTTTCCCCTTTCCTCCAGCCTTCCCACTTGTGGCTGCCCAGAGAGTAATATAGTTCCAGGGATTGGTTATCACTTAATAGCCAGCAATCAAGTTGCACAACTGAAATGTGAGACAGCATTGTAGGAAATGCAATGTTGGCTGAAGGGGCTGAACAATTTCTTCTGATTATTTATCTCTTTTCACTGGTTGTGTGTCAATCAGAAAAGAAACCTTTTTTTAGGCACTAGGCTGTTGCTTTGCAAATATTCAATAAGAAGTCAAATGTCTTCCATTTTGTGGTCAATGACCGAGTCCAGAGTGACCTGGGAGTTTCTGAAACCTACTCACTGACAGACACAGAAAACAGCTTGCTAGCAATAATGTGAACTTTTGCCAGGCAGACACCCTCCATTTAAATAAACCACATTTGACTCTTGCCCATCCCAGTCTAACAACTGGCAGTCATTCTGCTGCTCAGTAGAACCAAAAATGGCTTAATACTGCTATTTGCAAAAATGAGAAAACTAGCATTGATGCTCTATATATTTCCAACACTTTTTGGCTGAAATCACATGCAGCAAATCGAAATTCATTCTTCTTCTATTACAGTGACACAATTGCATAATAAAAATAAATAGTCTGCGGCTTTACAGAAAAAATGACTCAAAACCACACAAAAAGGACCACTTAATGGTTGTGAAGATTCATTTAGAAGGACTAAATTCATCATCTTAGTAAGCTGAGGTAGCTCCCCTTCCCACTACTTCTTCCATTTACCTATTTCTAAATAATGTGAAATTTGAATTAATCATTTTTACAGGGAACTTTTAAAACTCACCTCTGGGAAAGCCTGAACCATATGGAGAATAGTTGCAAACCATAAAATTAAATAAAAATGGCTTTAGTTTGGCTGTTTTCTTTGAAAGGAAGAAAATTTATTTTAAGATTACTACAATAAAAAATCCTCACTATACCCTATTAATTTATATCCCTGAATACCTTACAAAAGAAAATTCTGATAACAGTATTTAAAAAAATTCTCCCCTGTAAATGACCTGTACATCTCCTCAATAAATTACTTCAAAATAACGTTATAAAATAAAGCAGGGTAATAACAGACAAGTCTTCTGAAATAACTCTCCTGTTAAAAGAATAAAATAAGTTAGGGTAGTTACCAGTATCACAAATACTTCTTGGCATGTTTAATTAAAAATCTGTAATTTACAAGTAAAATGCACACAAAATATTTTTATTAGGTAACTAACGAAGATGATATTTAATATGAGGCAAACTGGCTCTTGTTATGATTGTGCAGTTCTAACTACTTAGTAGTCAGAAGATGAAAACTTCATCTGGATCAAGTAGAAAATGCTTCTCAGATAACAGCTTCCCTGAACTTATCTGCTCCCATGCCTTCTTTTGGTCATAGCCCTCTTTTTCCTCTCTGTTGGCTCAGAAAAGGTTGGGAGTTTCACCTCTGCTTCATTTCTAAGTCCACATTAGCTTGATGCCAAAGTAGCTGCAGGAGACCCCAGCAGCCCTGGAAGAGAAGACAGCTTTTGAAGCTTGTCAGACTGGAGGTCACACAGTTGCTGATGGAGGAGACAGAAGTGGGATGGGTTCCTTTGGTTATGAAACCCCTAACAGAGGAAAACCTGACTCTCTCCAACATTTGCTTATTATTCCCGGCTGCAACCTCAATATTTTTCTTTCCCAACACATACTCAGACAGATGCTAGCAGACCAAGGCACCAGCCATTATCATGTATAATCACCAGCCAGAGCAAGAACCTTGTTTTATTATTCTTAACAGACACATACATTTTAACCTAATTTTGATCCTTGCTGTTGTAAATAAGTTTCAAAAGCTAATGTGTTATAAAGTGAAGATGTGCAGATATCCCAAATGACATTACACTTCTTTCCAACGCTAGTAAACTGAGATATTGCATGCGGAAATCACCTCAGAGTAAAATGAAACACTAATGCAGCAGGCAAAGGGCATTTGTACTACTTAGCTTTAAGCATGTAACATAGCTCCCTAAGGCTGGAAATATGGGTGTTGAAAATTGTGCAAGTAAGAAACCTCCTTCCTTCAGCTAGAAATGGAGACAGCTCTTCTAATCTTTTCAAGGTTAGATATAAGCACCTAGTGCTGTACCTCCTTGGTCTCCCTCAGTTAAAGATGAATAACTGGAATAACTGTGTCATACCTGTCAGATCTGAGTGGGATCTGGCATCTTCAAATGGTGCTTTAAAAGATTATATATATTTGGAGGTAGATTAAGGCCTTAAGCAATGCGAACAACATTAAACTGCGTGGCAGTTCAGAATTTCTCAAAGACACTACATATCCTGCTTCATGATCTGCCGAATCATTTTGCAGTATAAATTAATTGATAACATTTCCGTCAGAGGAAAAAACAACGAGATTGGTAGAAATACTAGCACAGACTATTTTTAGATGAACAAACTAAAAATAATTTTAGCAAACAATTTAAATAATTTTCTTTAGATTTCGTGCAGAAAATTCATCCTGTGTTTAGAAAATGAATCAGTGAAAAGTCCCTCAAATTCGTCACACCTAAGAAAGAATTTCAATACCTGATTTAATGCCAAACTAACTTCAGCATTAACTGTGCAACGGGGAACAGTGCCTTTTCAAGCAGAGTTGCTAAGTAACCACAGCATTTTCTGCCCAAGTCAGGTCTGGGATAAGGGTTAGCAAAATGCTCAAGGAGTTTAAACATTATCAAAGGACAAAAATTATTTACTATACAAGGTAATGGTCTAAATGATCCAGTACAGAAGTGAGGACAACTGCAGGTGGAAAAACCTTTCCTTATAATATTCTGAAGATTTTTATTTCACACGTGCAACTGTATCTTGCAAAGAAACAGTGGAATTACATTCAAGATTTTATCAACAGATTGCAAAAATCACTTTTGGCAAACATCTCTGCATCAGTAATGAGATGGCCTAGATACCCTGACAAGTCCTCTTTAAAAACTTTTGTTTCCATGACAAGAGCTCATCACAACAGCAGAGACAAGGCATTAAAGAAAACCGACAGGGCAAACAGAGGTTACATCTCTTTTCTTCCTCTCAAAGTGCTAATATTTCTCAAAGATCATCCTTGTCTTCCAGGTATATTACTCTGTCTTTTTCCAGACAAGAATAATTTTCCTGTTAGATGCATTTGGATCAGGCACATTTCTTTATGTGTACCCATGGTATACTTCATGCTGATACTTTACACACACTTCACTGACGTATTACTTATGATACAATATAATACAACAGGCATATAGAATTACAGATATTCTTTTTATTTTTCCACTACTCCTAACTCTCCTGCATATTTTCTTTCTTTTTCTGCTTTTCCTTTCAAAAACAACACATGTATGTCGCAGCATGTTGGAAGAAACTTCACACTGGGGTTTTTTTTTTTAATAACTTTGGATTCTCTGGTGGTTCTCTCTCCACTACAGAATCTAATCTTTCAGAAGTGTTCAAAAGATAATAGTCTGCCTTTAAACAGCTAGTTAAAATTGTTCAGTCAGCCAAAAAGCATGCACTTACTGAAGGGACAGCCAGACATGAAAATGCCAGTATAGGTGGTGTTTAACAAATAACTTTTCTGCCTCTGTAGAACTTCCATAGAATCTTCCACTTGGCTTTCTTTTTTTGGGGGGTTGCATAAACAGCATTACAGCAAGTCCTAATTAAAGCATTAAGAAATATTGAATGCAGGAATGAAAGTTTAGGCATGATACAAGGCCAGATCATACCATACAGTAATTTTTGGCACCCTCTTAGTCTGTTGCTAGAGAGAATTTCTCCTAGCTATGGTTACCCTGGAACCCAGGGGTAAATCTGTACTTCTACAACTTTCTCAGAGCTTCTTGATCAGCACAGATGATCTCTGAGGCCCTGAAGTAATGGGTAACTACCACAATCTAATTAACATTTTTCTTCTTGTATAAGCTTTCTCTCCAGAAGCAGTAGTCTTAGAAGAATTATCAATGCACTGGTATTTCTTCTAACAAGTATTAATAATAACCTCAAAGTAACTTTTTATGTATGCCTTTTAATAATATAAATGAAAGCAGAAATGTTTGAGAAAGCTATGAAGACACTGAACAGTAGCTCACAAGTTGCCAAAAACCATATAAATATTCCTTCCCTTTGCCAATGCTCTCCACTATAATGAATACAGAAGGAATTAATAACAGTAATGGAGAAGGATAATAATGGAAAAAGGAGGACACGAGGCTCCCAATATCTAGGCAGTTTCTGAGTCTCTGAATCACCTCCTGAAAGCCTCTCTCTGTCTCCATTAACTACACAGGGAAGCCCTGACAGGAGCCTCCCGATTGAAAAGCCTCCCTTTGGCAGCCGAAGCTCTGTGTGTGCAGCCAGGGCTGCCACAGGACCCACAGCCACGTGGTGCACGAGAAACACACACAGCCTGCACCAGGCAACAGCCAGGAACCAAAAGGATACTGAAAACTCCTGTCAGGGCCAGAATCCAGCAGAGCAAAGCCAAAAGAGGTTCCCATGGTGGGTCAGCACTTTGAGACAGCCCATGCAGAGGCTTCATGGCAGCATTATTAACAGCAGATATGGTGAACGTGGCCTTGTTTGGGTAACTTATCTTCAGATACTCCTGTCAAACCTTCTTTTGCTCTGAGATTGTTGCCTCCCTACTGCTCTTTGAGGACATATCTGATCCCAGTGGCTGCTCTCCAGCAGGGACTGAAGGAGCCCTTGGACAAAGTTGGCAACCAGGTCTACTCCTGAAGTGCTTTGAAGAAGCTCAAGGAAGTACATCTGCTTTAATAGGAATGAGAACTATCAACCTGGGGTAGAAAATGAGCATTCCTGGCCTCTTGCAGCTTTTTAAAAAGTGTATTTATCTTAAAGAATACTGCATTTAAAAATGACCCATTTCTTGTCAGTTGGAGTTGAGACTCTCAGGAATTCATTCAGGGTGACCTTGTTGGCTGACAATCAGAGGAACACTGAGAATGCATACTGGACAGGAAGGCACTTACTAGTAGGCTAGTAACTCCTCTTGCAAGGACTGACAGTAACCAAACCCCCAGATGACCTGTAAAAATCAATCAGGTTCTGCACCAGTGCATAATGAGTCAGCTAGAGCAACAGTCCTGACACCTCTGGATGAAAATACCTTCCTTTGTCTCCTGAAATCAGTCAGAAACGGTGCTCTCAGTTAATTCATCTGCTGAAAACCAAGAAAGTCAAGAAGTAGCCATGTTTTGGACTCATTCCATGTGATAGTGGCTTTTCCCTTGAAGAGGGAAGCAAGCACCCAGAGACTACCCAGATAAAAATGTATGAGCAATGCAGCATGAAAAGCTATGCATGATGTAGTTTAAATGCCAAGAGCCAGTGCAATCAGTCACACGAAAGAATGCGTCAGAACATCTAATGAGAGAAAAGGAGGCAGATAAACTCAATGGAGATTCATTACAAAGCTGCTAAAGGTCAGCCTCTGAAGTTACAAGTCATATATTAAGGAGCAGCACATGGGTGCTGATGTTGCATCAGTGCTGATTTGCCTGAGCTCACTCTGAGCAGGTATCCCTGGCAGTGCACAAGTTCCAGCTGTGGCCACAGATAACCAGCACCTCTCAGCAAATGGTGTACAGCCTTCCACCAAACTGGGCTTTCCACCAGATATAAGACCTGCCTGCCACAGTGGAACACCCTGGAACAAGGGAAATGACCCTCTCTTCTGAAATGGAGATAATGAGAGGCACTTCTCTTTACCATCCAAACTGTGGTTTCAAACTCAAGATTTTTAACATTGTAAATCATTGCTTTATATTTAATATTTGCCTTCAAGACAAAGTTTCACATAATTCACCCATTGCCTTCATGGCGCAGATCTGCTTCCATGCCTAAGAAACAAAAGGTGAACACTTTTTGTCACATTCTTTGTATAGACTTGTGATCACCCAGCCTTTGACCGGAAGCAGCCAACCAGGAAAGTAAAAAAATTTCACCAATAGCAATGATCCTACCAAGAAAATGAACACATTACTTGCTTCATCCTGCATTTTTAGGTGGCTAGCAGAGTCCCCACATTATTAAGTTTTACCAAAGTAGCTACTGACAGTTCTGCTTGCATGGTTTTGCAGAATAATGTATTAATTTTTCCACAAGTTAACAAGCATATTAAGAAACCTGAGGTGTACAAACCCCTTTATCTACCAGTGAGGTGTTTCCTTCCCTTGCATGCAGTTCACAGAATAAAAGCTTTTAGATTATGAATTTTATAATGTAAAATGATGTCTGAAGAAGCTTTCTTTCAGAAGATAAAAAAAAAAAAAAAATATTGCTTACTTCCTCTGCAAACAAGCATCCAGAATACAAAAATCCCCTCACAAGAGAAACTGATCTCTTTGCAAGGGAGCTACTTTCAAGACTATAACTGAGAAGAAATTATTTTACTTTGCTCACACAGGAATCCAAATAATTTTATCTTTATGGGGACTAGGATAAAATAAACATTACTGCTCATTTCAAGATATAGGAGGACAGGTTTATTAGAATATCTTATTTTTAGAAACACGATTTTTTTCCAGGTCATTAGGGACTTCTAGGAATGCAATAAACGAATAAATTCAGAGAAGCTGCAAAGACTTGTATTCAGTGGAGTCTTTATAGAGTGACCAGTGACTCTTATTTCTGCAGTAACCTTTTAATTTTTTTGGCTTATTATATTTAATTTTCTACATTTCAGTGGTCAAGGATTAAAAGCCCAAAACGTAAAGGAACTTAGACATCCATCCCATGCTTTATCCACTGATGACTTCTGAACGTTTAACTGCCTAGACAGTTTGCATACATAAACTCCAATAATTTTATTGGGAATAAGCAAGGAACAGATAATTAATTATCAGGAACACTGGGCTCTAAACACCTCACCCAGAGCACTTCTTAATATACTCCTCTCATTGAATAGAGCTGTTTTATGTTTTGCTTCCCGTGTAACATTTACTTAATAACTTGCAGTCAAAATACAGAAATATCCTAAGGCATATTAAAATACACAGTTGTGTTCAGAGGCATACGTCTGCCTTTAATAAATTTAATTAGGTTTGTATTATGTAATAAGTGGAATGGGCATGAACTAAAAAATACAGGAAGAAAATAGGCACAAACTGGAAACAAAGGAGTGAAAAATACCAATGTATTTGAGTAAACAGGAGTACAGTCTACTGTATATTAACAGGAACTGAATTCTTACCTTTGTTATTGTATACATCTAGATAGTTTGGTGCTGAAAAAATTGTGATTAACGAAGGGAAGCCTGTTGTTTGGCTTTTCCTGTACATACGATACCTAAGAGGAAAGAGAAGATACTGATTACTACCCAGTGCTGAGTGTGTATTTGTCACTGACCACACTGCAAAAAATCCCTAGTACATTAGCGCACTGGCTGTTAACAAATGCCAAAAGTGAAAAACGTGCACATGAGCTATTTAAAAGCCATGGGAAAGAAGTATTTCCTGCAGACTTTCTCATTACAACCATTTGACATGACCAGAGATCCACGCTTCAGAGCTGTGTCTCTGTCTGAAATGCAGTGAGCCAGAGGTGGGTTTTGTTGCAAATTCGCTCAGTGCCGATCCCTGGAGCCAGAAGGCCTCCACAGGCACACACTGCAGGACATTCCCAGACTTTCCCTCTGCGGGACTGAGGGTGAAGCAAGCGCCAGAAGGTGCCTTGGAAGGGTACTGCCTTCAGAAGAGAAATATGTGTCCTCCACGACCCTGCTGCTGCCTGATGGCAAAGCCAGGAGAGACGGCAAGTGTGAGAAGGGCAGGGGAAACAGGGCATCTGATACTTTCAGTGCTCTGTCTAAGCTTATCCACTCTATTAGCCACTTGATTAATGTCTGCATGTTTTCGTTACCTAACCTTACAGCCTTATGAAAAATAAAGGGCTTATTGGACCAACAAATAATCAATCACACATTAAACCCGCAAGTAACTGGAAAGAAACCAAACAGTACTTAGACACGAGTACACCAAATACTGCTCTTTAGTCCTCACTACAGCAAACATAAAAATTTAGCAAACATCCACAAAAGTTGCACTGAAACAGTTGTATAGTTTCAATGCAACCTCTTCTACAAAATTTTATTTTTCACACTTTATTGGAAAGAAATACAACAAAAATGAAATTTCATTACCCTTGTGTAATTCATCCTAGGTATTTCTGGCATAGTAATAGCGTGCTCTTAATTGCACTATCATTTTTAAGTCGTGACAATTCAAACATTCAGAATAGCACTTTATATGCATACTGAATATTGACCTTATTCCTACAATGCTGATAATTTATCTTTTCTTGCCATTCAAGTTGGGTAAAGTTTCTACCTCCAAACAAACACAATAATAATAATTTATGCATGATATGCAAAGCTCTTTATTCAGATTCCAATTCTTCATTAATATCCCACAAGTACAGTACATTTCAAATAATAGGAATTTTTAAAGTAATTTTTTAAAGCGGCACAAAAAAATTCTACCTTTATAATGACAATAGTTCCACAGGGAGCCATCAAGACTGCCTGATGCTTGACCTGGACTGTTTTTGCATACAATGGCTTAGACTACTTGAATTCATTAATGACACTCCTACAGAAAAATCTGTGTGCCTATTGAGATCCACTTTTTTTTTAAATAAAGTGTAAAGCCAGTAAGCCCCAAATTTTCAGGTAGCTGAGAAAGTCCTGAGAGATTGCATTTCTGGCCATTGTGAGCCAAATCACGTGCCTGGCCTCAGGGCAATCAGTGTGATAAAAGACTCTGGCACATTTGGCAATCTTATTCTGAGATTAATTTGTTTTCCTTTCCAAATCTGGCATAAAAAAAAAAAATTTGGTCACTTAAAATCACTAAGGCTAAATAAGGGGCATATATAAGGATTCATTAAGTCATGTAACTCAGTAATAATGTAAAAGACACTGTAATGCCAGTGTGTATTTTTGTAGCAGTAGTAAAAAGTGAGAGCTGTTGCAACTTATGTTTTCCAGTTTGTTCTCCCTCATCTGTTCTTCCTTCCTGTGCTCTGTTTGAGAATGGCAGGCCATTATACCTTATTATTATTATTGCCCCTCTCCACACATACTCACCCAGCATCCTGGGCTTCATGAGCTCGGAGTATGGATAACAAGTTATTGTGCTGTAGGAATTCACATACAGCAGGGTAACTGTTAGAAAAAACATAATAGCACCTGTTATGGCATTATCAGAAGCAGCACACAGAGCTCTTGCTTTCAAAAAATGTATCATAAAACATGCATCATTCATGAAATCAGCGCCTGCACCGCAGGCAGATTTCAGTAGAGACAACACTACCAGCAGTGTCTTTTTTAATCCCACCCCATAACTGCTTGGAGAGGAACGCTAGAAATTGCAATTCATTACATAACAACAATCAGCCTATGGCTTGTCAGAAAAAAGGTATTTTCTTTTATTACTCTAAGATTTGATGTATTCCAGAAAAGCAAAATATAATACAACAGTTGCTTGTAACAGAAAACCTCACCCACTGACTACAGCATGCACCGGCTGCTTGTGGACACCAGAAAATAAGGTGGTAAGTGGAAAGAGATGGAAACAGACAGGAGAAGGAAAGGCAAGTCAATCTTCAGACTGGGGATGTTTATCTTCCTGAACTTTATCTCCTTGATTTTTTTTTTTCCCCTTGGCAACTTAAAATGTATATCCTGTAACTTCCGAAACCCCAAAAATATTTGCGCATTGACTACATCTGTGCTAAACACACTGAGCAAGATAAAACAATGTAAAAATTTCAACTATATATTACACAAAAAACTGCTGCCCCAGGCATGATTCCATGCACCACCTTCAGAGCCCCCTTGCAATCAGTTAACAGCCCCATCAGCTTCTAACTTCATGCATGAAAAAGATGAAAGTTTACACTGCTCCCCCCCCAAATCAATTGCATCATCTTCCTTGAGTTTATCCAAGAGAAATTACACTACTTGCTCCCAAACCTTCCTGGAAATTTAGAAGCTGAAATGTCATTTGCAGCTCAAGGCTACAAAACCAACAGAATGCTATATTGCTGCTTTTGGACTTGAGCCACCTAGCATATATTCTCAGATGCAGGTCTGGTATTTGGAATTGTCTAAAAAGATTGCCATTATAAAATAATTTCAATTCCCAAATTACGTGGGGTATCGTTTTGGCAACTGCCATGATCTCAAATGCTGACAGGCTGCCATTCAAACCACTGGCAAATGAGAACTGATTTGCATAAATTTCTTTTCATAATTAATTGTAACTAAATGTAGACTTATGGTACATTTTGTTTAGAAATTTTTACATTAACTTCTGAAAACTGGGGTCTATCATGAAAAACCTGATAGACAGTTGATTATGTTCATTATCAGTGCAGCTGCTCAAAATGTCTAGGCTATTATTTTTTTCCTCATAGTATTCTTTTCATCCAGTGTTAAGTGCTGCTTTTAAAGAAGATATAATGAAGTGGTAAAAAATGCTCCTAAATAGACACTATAGGTTCTTCTTTCCATTTCAGGTACAAAAGTGATGGGGTTTTTTATTGCTTAATTATCTTGTTCTTCATAAATCTGTGGAAAGTAAGACTTCTGCTAGCAGAATTTGCCTGATTCTACAGGGCCCACACCTGCAAAGGCAGAGGTGTCACACAGTGCTCCATGCAAATTTAGAAAAAAAAGAATCTACCTGCCATCTTTACTTCGAAGTGAATACCATGGGAGCTTCAATGTCCAGCTGCCCTATTACCCAGACCACCATGACCCATTAGCATTCTATCTGGATATTTGATTTTGAAAAAGGCAAAGCAACTTGCAGGCACTTTTCTTGAGCTTCTTGTTGAAGCAGGGCTTGGGGGGGAAGCAAAGTTTCCACCATTTGCAGCTATTACATATTCTATCCAGCATTTCCTTACTATCTGTTTTATTAAACAACATTCCTCAACACAAAAATACATGCTCTAAAAAAGCAAGTGCAAACAAGAAGTCCTACAAAAAGCCAACAAAACAGAGATTATAGCAGAAGTTATCAGAAACAAACTTTTACAGAAATTACTTCTGCTTGGAAATACTTTTTCTAATGTTTTTCATTAAAATGACTGTCCTGCAAGCAAATTCCCTACTAGTTTTTTAAAGCACTACCCTTCCAGAAACACTCTTCTCTTTGCCCTGCTTTGCAGAGCCCAGACTGTAATTCAGATGAGCCAGAAATAAAGCAGTTGGCCAAGAGGGAAAACAAACAAACAGAAATCCCCCACGCAACAGGCTTTTCCAGAGCGATCCAGCCTCCTGCCTTCGTGTGTCATGCTGAATCACGGAGGAGCAGTGACTCACGGAGAAAACAAAACACCCCTCTGCTAAGCTAGAGAGATGTTATTCCCCATGGAGTACATGAGTGTGATATTCCCTACTTTGGCATCCTTCTTTCATTAAAATGCCTCGTGCATAGTTTACTCGTTCTGAGGTCTCATTTGCATGATCACTGATTACTTCTGGGCTGTTTTAAAAGGGAAGCAATACTTTGCTAATGCGAACCAAAATGGCAAATGTTTCCAAATTGTTTTTCCACCAATAACTGTAAAAAACAGGTGGATTTAACAACTTTTTTTAAATCTCCTTCGTTATACCATTAAAAGAGAGCCATAAACATTTCTTTCAAAAGAGAACACTCAAATTTAGTCCAAAAGCTTCTGTAACATTACATGCACATATGAAAACAGTTTTTCTGCAAAGTCCATTGGCTTTGCACTTCAGTTTCCAAAAGCAAGTGCTTTTGCTGCTGTGTCATCCTAAGCAACTCCCAGAACATCCCTTTCCACCTGCTTTTTCTTGCTCTTAGCTGTGCTGTCTGCAGAGCTCCACTGGGAAGTGGAACAGGGAACTGCATGGGATTAGAACAAATAAACACATATCTTTTTTGCAGAGTCATTCTTTTAAAATTGGATGGGTTCCCAGGCCTGATGGAGCACACAAGCAATTCTACGAGTACATCTGGGCAGATAAAATGAGGGCAGCAAAAAGCATCTGGCCTGGGAGAAGAAAGAGTGGAAAAGTGGGCAAAAGAATCTGTTTAAAATGCTGCTACTAAAAAAAAAAAAAATCATACAACTGTGCCTCCCACTCTGAGCTGAAACACACTACAGTCTTCAAAAGCTTTCAGCAGAAATTTCTTTAGTCTTTGCATACTTGCAAATTTAACTTGCCCATCAAGTACACCACTGAAATCGTGCTTGTAGGGCCAAAATTATTACTCTACCCCAGAGTATCTGCAAGGCTGAACTTTTTCACTGCTATCAAAGGCTGGCAAATGCTTCTTGAACACCACCAGGGAGAGTGACTCCACCACCTCCCTGGGCATCCATGCCAATGCCTGAGCACCCCTTCAGCGAAGAAATTCTTCCTGGTGTCCAAACTCTATTTCTTATGGAAAAGCATGAGAGTTACTGTACCACTAGCCTATGGAAGAAGTGCAAAGGGTCATCATTAGCAAGATCAGTACAAGCTGCTAAGTGCAAATAAACATTTGCTAAAAAAATTCAAGGCAAAAACTAGACAATTTGGTAAACAGGAAAACTTCTTTACTGGCTGGATCAGCTGAAAATTTCTCTGCCTAATAACACTCTGGGACAAATTAATTCCCTCTTGTTTATAATATACTCATGTTATAACACAACATTATTTTGGGTATGAATGAAAGAACAGCTTAACTCATAATTAAAGAACAATTTAAACCATTAATTATTTCCCCTTTTTCCCAAAATTGCATCAAACATGACCATGTCTACAAAGGACGTACAACTTTAAATTTCACATAGGGAAAATGAAATCTCATCCCTATCACCCTTCGTTCTGTTTAAGGTATAGAAACTTTAATACATTTTCAAGAATTCCTTACATTCCACAGTTACTTTTCACTTTGGCATTGCACTATTTTGACAACCTACAGTGCAAAATGCTGCTGGATGCTAAAGGTGTGCATTAAGTGCTAACTCTGAGCTCTTCTGAAAATCAGGCTGGCTATTCTTTACAGCTCTAAATGACAGGTTATGCCTGTGATTTCAAGATCTGACACTTTACAGTGCTAGTCATAGCAGTTTGAAGAACTCTTACATAAAAGGAAGTTTCTTGAAGAAATACTGGATAGGTTTGAAATTCAATAGGCTGTATGAGAGTGATCATGTAAGAAATGAAGTGAGAAGCTTGTCAGACTACTGTAAGCCACAGTCTTTATACTTTCTCATACAAATGGCCCAACATTTCACAAATGGGTTTTGGCTGAATGCAGAAGACTGCATGCACTACTGAGCTGGAAGGTCCTTAACATGTTATATACAGACAGTTAGAAAGCCACATTACTGTTATTTTCCTCACAGCATTTTTGTATTAGGAAATAACTTTAAGTCAGAACCAAGTAACTTGCAACTTGTCATTATAATGAACATCTCTGATAAACAGAAGTTAGTTATTACAGATATTTCCTGCAATTGATTAGGAGATCTTAATCATCTAGAAATACTTTTGCTGATTCACAGGCATGACTGAAATCTTCCTTACCTTCATTCAAAATAAACAATTGCTATATTTTAATTTTCCTTTCTGGAAATGGCTGAAGAACCTTAAGAAATTTTATTCAGTGAAGAATAAACACAATTACTCTATTAACAGGCATTCTTGAAGGAGGACTGCGTAATTCAGTCCGTCCTTTACAAGCTGAGCTGCCTGTTTAGGGAAATTTGTTCCTTTACTCAGGAAGTAACTAGAAAAGGCAAGGAAAATTAGACATTGCACATTTATAGATATCTTTTTTACCAGGTAGTATCATTAGGCAAGAAGTTAGTCACCTTGCAGGGCAACTAGGCACTTCTCTTAAAAGGAATGCTTGTCTTTATATAATCTCAGATATCATGACTCCAAGCCAGCCTTCTGACTGAATCATTAAGCAGTTACATGTCCCTCACACATGACCTGATAATTAGCAGTCTTCTGAATATTTTCTCTTGTCTTGAAACATGCACTTTTCTGAATATGAGTCAGGACACAGACTAGGTCTGCTGTATTTTCTGAAGGAAACTGACATATATTTTAAGAAATTTTATGAAAATTCTATGAAGCAAACCTCTGAAAAAAACCGCCAACCTAAAATCTACAAGTTTTTCCAGCATATAAGCAGCTCTCTATTTAAGCACAAGCCACGTTTGCCAGGCTGTTCACGAGGGGAAATCACTATTACTCCCCATGTGCAGTGCCTGGTACTCTCAGGTACAATCCAGCATTTTGCTGCCGCTGACAGGACGAGCAATGATTTTACGCCTCAGTCATAAGCCCATTTCTGCTGATCAATTGTGTGCAGCAGTTTGACACCCCCTTTCATGGTGAGTCCAAACACATCCATCGAGCACCTTCCAGATGTTATGGACGCAGGGGTGACCCTTGGACTTCTCCACCAGAGGTGGGTGCCAGCAGCCCAGGCTGCAGTGCAAACTTTGCTGTTAGCTGGCCCCACACTGCAGCAAAGAAAGGAGCAGGAAATCTCATTTTTGAGCGTCAAACCGTCTGTCACCTTCCTGCTAGTGTTACCAACAAGGAGGTTGATTCCAGCAGCTCTGTCATGTGGAAGCCACTGATTTGCTTTTGCTACGTTACTAATAGCTGACTACAGGTCAGCTGTGCTCAAGGTGAGATTTTCTAAGGCAAGTGAACGAGCTGAGCTGGATTCCTCCCTTCCGCTGAGTTTGCTGAGAAAACTTAGACTTGTTTGTAACTTGCATGGGCTGAAGCAGAACTGCCACACTGCAAAAAGTTCAACAACCTCTTAACACTTCAATAGCATCTTCACATTTCCCGTGAACAAAAACGGATTTTTGAATTAATATTTCACTGAATACATTGATCATTTTGCCATTTTACCTCCTTCCCTTCTAGTTTTGCTACTCTGGTGTCCTTGTATGTTGTTCTTAAGTAAAATAATTGAAAAAAAAAGAAAGAAAAAAGAAAAAAAAGCCTAAATTCCTCAAAATTCCGACACTGTCAGAGGAAGGCACATATTCTGCAAGAATGTTACAGGCACTTGTCTGCATTTCAGCTCTTTTTAAGTTCCATTTAACAAATGCACTTCAAATACTGAATTTTTGATAAGAATTATTCCCAAACATAAAAAGTTTGGTCAGACTGAGGGAAAACAAGTACCCGTGTAGGGGAAATCACAATTTTTATTTAACCTTCATAAAAATAGGTAATCCGTTTTCCAATGCTGGTATCTTTAACTGGAAATTAAGTTTTAATTTTTAAATTAGAAATGCAGTTATATACCCCTTTTTAGAAGTGACATATTCATTCTCTAAAGTACAAGAACAGAAAGAAGCAAAATACACAGGGTTTGGTGAATAAAATTAAGTAATTTAGGGTTTCCCCATTATGGCTTTAAAAAAGAGAAGCAAATAAAGCAAGCATGAATTTATCTGAAAAGATGGCTAGCCTGCAGAAAAAAAGGCCTAATTATCTAAGTAGGGCCACAAAGTTCAAGCAAACATTTATTCTGCAAAACCAGAACCAGTTCACCTACAGAAATATATCCAAAGTAGTAATAGTCACCTGTAGAAGTACGAGCAACCCCTGACTGTGTTGTGAGTAAAGTGTTCCTGAGTCTTTTCATTTCCAAAGTCCTCCAACGGGTCTGACCACAGGATGTCACACATGGGTCCATATGCAGGTGGTTCCTTGAATCGATCTAACTAAGAAAAATAGGAGACAAAGAAATACTAACTTCTTTCAACTATGTATCACAGATACATTGAAGCAAAATTGCTAATTTTCAATCCATGAGGAGGCTAACAAGAGACCCATAGCAACCTGATTTTCAGCTTTAAAGCAATGGAGTTTGAGTAGCAGTAAAACATTCCTTGCTAACACTGACAGGACGTAGAAGGAACAAATAAAACTGAAAATTAAGAGATAGAATGGATTCCTGTTCTACGTGAATTTTTGATTTCTTTTGCCTTTTCTACAAGGTTTTTGCAAGCATTCCAGTGGAGAAGGGAGAATATAGCATTTCTGTAGTTCTTGATTTTTCAAACCTTATGGCAATCAATTTACCTAAGTGGAGCACCTCAAGAAAATACAGCAGTTATTTCAAAGCAAGTTCCCATTTAGATTTATGTACAATGTCACAAAAAATTGTATCTAATCTCTGCATCACAGCATTTTGCCATGATATCCGTGTTGCTCCCATAATCTCAACCCTAATTAAGCAGCTAAAAACTCCTCTTTCTGGTCTAACTATGGGCATTTAAAACTTCAAATCACATAGAATGTGTCCTGTTAAGATGGGTGTATGAATAAGGCTTGCAGTCTGAAACATTTTTTACTCTGACCAGAAAGATTAAACAGTGATTCAGTAGCTAGTAGATAGCCATCAGACCTTCCCCTCTCAAAAAAAAATTCAAAGAGAAAAAATTGGTTTTATATGTTTTCAACACTCAATTAGAAAGTTTTAGTAAGAGACCTCTACAGTTTTACTTTTGCATTCTCATATTGCCATCCACAGCATACCTACACTTTTTATTTCAGCCTTTTCCAATTAATGCTTATGCAATTACAATTCGTTTAAATTAACAAAAACTCATAAATATGCAAACCCAATTTCTGCTGATTGCCAAAGATAAATAAACCTGCTTGGCTGGGCAGGGGGAAGGCAAAGATGTTAATGAACCTAATCTAAACACCTTTACTCTGCCATTATGTTGTTGCAGAGCTGGCTAATTTTTAGACAGAGAGTATTTTTGTTTACTGAGACAGCAAACCTTTACCTCAGAAACAAAACTTTGCATTCAGTAGCTTTTAAAGTGCAGTTAATATCTTAAGCTAATTGCTTCTAAAACAAAAACATTTAATTACTGGCTCAAGTTGAGTTTTTTTAAACTATATTAATTTCTTAACAGACTAAAAACTAACCTCAGAGTATAAATTACTTTTAACTTACTTGAAAGCTCAGAAATATATATCCATGCTTGCAAGTCTCAGGCAGCAAACAAGAAATAAGATTTTTTTTTTCTTCTGGGAACCATAAAAACGAATGGTTTAAATCTTTCTTTTTAGAAGTATCAACTGAGATCTCTTCTACGAAACGTGAAAAAACGAATCACTGATAACATGCAACAACACTTGATGATGTGATTGTTCTCTGAACTTCCATGAGATTTCTGAGAATATTCTCAGAACATAAGAGTATGACAAGCATGAACTTACTAAGCCACACCTAGACAGTTTGCTAGGCACTCAAGTGCAGATCTAATAAAAATATGGTGGGACCTATTGAGGATGAAGCTCCTGACTCTTTAAAAAAAATACCAACTACGTTCATCACAATTGTGATCCTTTTTTGTTACATCTTTTAAGTATTGCAGTTTTTCTAGAGCTATTTTTGTGTCTTCTCCAAGAAAGCACAGAATGCTTAACAAGGCACAAGGAGTCATCAGATGGTGTGCTCACACTGTGCTAACAGGTAATACCTAAGAGACTTACTTTTCTGATGTCATCCAAGGTGTTGATCTCTGGAGACAAGCCACCATGTACACACAGGAACTGTTGGTTCATCAGAGCAGCCAAGGGAAGGCAGTCGAAGGCATCCATGCAGGCATCATATACACGTTCTGAATATTTGATTTTACCTTTTAAAGATTAAGACGGTAACAGAAAGTGCCATCAATATTTAATAGAAAAAGGAATATGCTTAATATCTCTAACTTGTTCTCTCACTACTCTATCTGGTATTGAGGACTGTAACCCAAAATGCAAACTTTTGCTTCATGCAAAAATATCTACAGGATTATTGTTATCCAGTCCTGGAAAAATTTTTCCTATTCTGAGGTGAAATTAACTAAAGTTTATAATATTTTTTCTAAAATACTGTAAATAAACAACTGAATGTATCATTATAGTCTACTATTTCTACTCTGTATTAAATCTGTAGAGCAAGCCTTTAAAACATCTGCTGAATGGGTATCATCATTATCACTCAATATACTCTCTATGAAATAGTCAGAACTTCAGCTCAGTCCCTTAAAATTAATTATCTACAGAAATGCCATCATGAAATGAATGAGGTGGTACAATGAAGCTGAAATGTTAATTTACCAATATGCATATTAAAGTCAGTAAACCATGAAGCCTTTGAGCCAATTAACATTTCCTTTATCCCCAGTGTAAAAAGAAAACACAGACTTATGGCAATAGTTTCATCTACAGTGTCACGGGAAAAAAAAAAGCTTCATTGTGCAGGTAAAGGTCTACATCTAATGAGCTTTTATGTGTCACTGCATCCTTGCAACACAGAAAGGAATTCATAAAAAAAGAGCACACTGAAAAGTTTAAGCCTACACACGGGATAAATGTGAAAACGCTATACCTACAGGAAAAAGAAAAACCAAAATAAGAACTCCTTGCATTTTCCTCCTGCTGCATGAGATGAGGCTCAGTGAGATGCCACCTCTTTAACTAGCAGTCAGGAACCTGTCACAGAGGTGCCAGGGCTAGTGTGCCAGCAGGTTTTGCCTGCCAGGCTGCTGCAAAAAGCATCAGCAGCAGTACAGGTTCACCAAGAGCATCCAGGCCCAGATGGATGCACAGCAGCCCCAGGATGCTCCCATGCCAGGCTGGCAAGCTCAAATGTTGGGGGGTATAAGCCCTTCCTTTCCACACCACTGAGCGGTGGCTGCCCTCTCAGGGAATAGGTTTGACAATTTAAAATTAATAGCAGCTAACATAAAAAGTATGAGAAAAATTACTGATAGTGAACCAGTATCAAATACTTGCAAAATAACAAATTAAGTTGCTGAAAATGGAGTTAGGAGAAGAAAGATAAGGTAGACTTACATTCTTGCTTAAATGTGAAATACTCTGTTAAATGTCTACATTCATGGTTCCCACGAAGTAAAAACAGTGTTTTGGGGTAAAGGATTTTCAAGGCCCACAAGTACAGCACACACTGCAAATCAGAACAAGGAGAAATAGAATTCATAATTCATGACGTAACACAACAATTTACATTTCCCTCCACCACAAGAAACTAGCAGAAAAGGTAAAAGTAATCTGGGTAAAGCATTTATATTTAAGCAATTAACTTCATTCTTCATACACCACATTCAAACACTTCTCTGCACTCCAGCATGGACTGGATGAAGCTCGTACGGGTATATTCTGACAGAGTTTTACACTTTTTGCTGAGTGGCAGCCCTGGTCAGCCATGTGCTGCCTTCAGCAGCCCCAGCTCTCACACAGCCATTGCTGTGCACCTCTAAAACGAAGTGCACACTCTCCACCTGGAAGGTTAGGCAGAAACCTTCCGTGGAAACAATGTCACCGGAAGACCTGCATTTCCTGGCTTCAGGAAAATTTGCCTCAGAACAATTTAACTCACACTCCAGGAAATACCTCAGCTTTCAGAATTACACAGCTTTTACACGAAAGCTTGTTCATTTTTCACTTAACATTGTTCAGTACATACAACTGGGGTGAAAAGATCCACAAAACTCTTGCATTAAATGAAGTTATTACAAAGCTTTTATAATGTCTTTTCTCTTTCTTAAAGATTTCTATTTGAGGTGACATTTCTTCTAGATATGTTTTTAAAGATAAAAAAGAAGACTTGGAGAGGCTAAGCTCTGCTCAGACCTCTCTAAACCACCCAATTAAAATATTTGTTTTGAAAACAAACTCACAGCTCCATTAAAGTAAGACCCACTCATCCCATGAGATGAGCCCACTGCCTACAAAGACACTGTACAGACCACAACAGCCTCTCAAAAACAGGAGCTAGAAAACTAAACGTTTTTTCCTCCAACTTTTCCTTGCTTATATATCCCTGAACTGCAGAAATGCTGCACAAGAAATAAAAGGTGTCAACCCCCCTCACCCTTTCATTTACAACTACTTCCTAACACTTCCCTCTGTTCCACTGGTAAAAAAAGTATCATTTTATTTAAGTTAGTAGTCAATAGATTGGAAAATCAGAATGTACTCTAACTATGGTTTCAGCTTAGAACAACATCAGCATTGTTGTCAATGTAATGCCTCTACATTATAGTGTGAATTCCCTTCTACAATTCAGAGTGCCTTGAAAAACAGCTGAATAATTACTTTAATCATCTCAACACGTAGGCTTCAGCTCCCTTGTTTGCTACACATTCAACTTATAAGAAAAAAGCAAAAGAAGAAAGGATTCGACATTTTAATGTTTGTGCTCATCGATAATCACACAGCAGCAGGGGTTTTACAGTACCACTCTTTGTCTTGAATTTATTACATATAAACATCTGAATGCTCTCTCTGTTATGTGTAATTTCTGTTCTTCTACTCTGAGGGTCTACAGCCCGAGGAAAACAGCAAAGATACAGGCAGTATACTCCAGGAATTGCAAAAAGAATTCTCCCCCTTGGAAACACACAGAAGGGCTCCCAGCTCATGCCAATTCTTCCACCTCCCTGGCGCTATTGCCACTGCAGGAAGCGAGGGTCAGGATGCCAGGGAAATCATGCTAATGTCATCCAGCACGGAATTATTCAGTTAGGCCACAGGAATCATCTGTTGTGGCCCAAAGCAACCACAAAGGGTGTGCCTGGGGAAAGTCTTCTGTCTCTCTATAAACTCCAGCAGACTTGGGTTTGAGGGTTTCACGCCAGTGAGGGAACAAACCTGCATTTGTCCATAGCACCCCAGCAATTCTCTGTCTCTTTGATGATGACTCCTTCATTCCTGCAAGAATTTCCAGAACCTTCCACTTCTTTAAACTTACTAATGCAAAAATGTGATGTAAATGTTCTGAGACAAGAAGTTTAAAGTGACACCTCCATCCACGCAAGAAAAGCTCCAGCTTTTAAAGTCATATCCAAGTTACCTTAGAGCTTCTAATCCTGCCAGAACACCTTTAGAAAAGCACAATTAGTGATTAGATTAAATGGCATATTAAAAAAAAAGAAAAAAATTGGTTTACATTGCCCTCATAACTAAGTTTTTCATTTTCCTAAAGCCTTTGCAAGATTAAAACAAGCACTCTGTACTTAAAATATGATCCAGATCTGGAAAGCAGGGAAAATAAGGAAAGACAGAATTTTTTATCTTTCTTACTTCAAGTACTTGCTCACAGGTTGATCTCTCTACATGTGCTTATCATAGATTAATTTTTTTTTCTTTTTATGCTTCCTTTGATGTACTCATGAGAACGAGACAGAGGGTAGCAGAGAATCAATACAGTCCAGAAAGTTCTATTTCTCTGTCACTATTCAAGCAACATAAGCCCACCATTCACATTTTATGTTGTTTTCAGTAGTACTATATCAAAGGTTTATTTTGTTTAAATGATTCCTTTAATTTTCTCCCTTTTTTAATTTACAAATAAAGTTGTAATACTAAATAAGAACTAATTAGCAAATTTTTTTTCCCAGGCAATCTAAATGGCACATATGAGTGCAGTGATTTTCATGGCTTTTCAATTTACAGTCATTTAGATACAAAAGATGTTATGTTCAAACAACGTATCATGAGCAAACATTCTGGGTTTGGTTTTTTCCCTACCTGTGCTTGGCATATCATAATTCTCGCGAGTCAAAAGATTTATGATAAATTGCCCTTGTTGAAAATCTGAGCTTCCCAGTTGTAAAATTTTAAAATATCTTTTTCCTTCAACTTTTTCATTAGGAACATACTGAACATCAGCTCTGCTGTAACTCTATGCAAAATGTACAGTGGGGACCTTGTGATCTAGACATCTGGTAAGGCATTTTTTGCCTGTTTCATTTCATTCTATCAAAAAAAAGATTTAAGTTAAAAAAGTTACAGCTCTTAACTGAGAGCCCGCAAACCTCTGCTTGTTTAGTGCCTTTTAGCTGTTGAAGTAGCAGATATGTTAAGTTTGTAACAAAGAGGTAATCCGTCCACCTCCCAGCTCCCATAGTCAAGATGCTTTCCTGCTGAGGATCTGGCAGCCTCAGCTTCAGGAAAGAAAAGGTCTGTGCAATTAAGCACTGTGTAAGCCAAAGGCCCACATTTTCAAAACGGGCTTGGGATTTAACTCCACTGTTGCGTGCTGAATTTGAGCATTTGCACAGTTCCACATCTCAGCCCATCCTGAAAGGAAAACCAAATGCCCCACAACTCTTCTATGCATCTCAAGTGATGTGATTAAAACAAAGCGCCTTGAAAAACCATCACCATGGCCACTCGAGTGCAACCACAGCACCACCTGCAACACAGCACTCACTTCTGGGCTGTGCCAGGAAGAGAGAGATGCAGCTCACTGTCAGTTGTGTGGCTCTGCATGGGCCACAAAAGATGAACTCCCCCTCCAAATGACTGACAGCACTGGGCACTCCTCCAGCAGATGAAATTAGGTGTGAGTAAGCGTGAGGTAATTCATACTTGAAAGGACAATTTGAGCCACACATTGCTAAGGTCTCTACTGATGCTCTGTGACCTGTGGAGCTGGCATAGGTTCTTCATTGTCTACACACACCTCACCTAAAATACAAAAATGGCATTACTCTAACTGCACTGAAATAATGACACCATCACAGTATCTAGTACAGACACAGCTTCCTAGAATGGAGTCACTATCCCAGTGGAAACCATGTACCTTTTCACACACACAGCTGCATTCACGCCACTGGGATGACGACTACGGCATGATTTCAGAGACAAATAAAGATACATTGCAGCTGTAAACAGAATACTCACACGAGATGCAACTTACTGCCATTTCTGAACTACTATCCCTTGAGCACAGACAAAGAAAAATCTGAACGCTACCGCAAATAAAGAAAAAGTTATATTGTCTTCACTACAACTAGGATTTCAGCAAAACTGCAACATACTGTTTGCTAATGTTTAGACCACATTACTCCCATTTCAGCCTTTTAAAAAATATCCGAAAAGATTTTTAAAAAATCCGAAAAGAAGTACCTATTCTTCAACCAAAAAGTGACTAGGAAATTCTTTTTCTTAAATGTCATTATAATTCTTATAGCTAGTACTTTCTAAACATGTATTCAAGTGGTGGCTCCTAACTCTCCTTTTTGGACCTTGTGTCTTGGCCTCAGCTGTTCTCTGAGAAGATGGGTTCCATGTAGAGATGGAATCAGTGCAGGGAAAATGGTTCCATGGCATGTTCTCCCCCTGCAGCCAAAAGGGGCTCTTGGCATGCTGGGGACTCACGCTGGGAGGCACAGAACAGGCACAGAACCAGTCAAGCTGCAAGGACAGCCCTGACACAAATATATGCTCCAGTCTGGGAATCTAATATATATAAAAATAATCTGAATTTGCTGAGCTACTGAATATTCACAGCTCTGAGGAGCACTGCCATTCAAAAAATGAGATCTCACAAGATGCAAATTGTTGCTCTGAAGAAAGATATTTGCTACCAGTCTGTAGAAGGAAAGGGCAACAAAATTCGGGATAATTAAAGTCCTAGGATTTTCTTCGCCCTAAGAGAACTGAAAAAACTATTGACTTCACTGATGAATTACTCCTGACCAGATCAAACTATTTCAAATCAAGCTGTTTACTGCTTTATAGTAGTAGAGGATGCTGAAAGGTGTTTGTTCTTCCAGTGAAGTCCTCAAAAGTTCACAGAGACTTGAGAGATAAAAAACTCACAACTTCACCAGCATTAACTTCACCCACAGTTTACTAACATGAATTTATTTATATGTAATTCTTTTCTTGACAGAAACCAGTTAAATTCCAACAGCTCACTGAGTTCAAAAGCATCTCAAGCACCAGATGCTTTTTAATTGGTGTGAGGTCCACTGGTCAAATTCCAGACTCACTCCAAACACCTCACTTTGTTCTTGCTGGAAATACCACAAAACCAGTTTCACCCTCTGAATTTAAGTCTTTGCATTCAGGAATGGAAATGTATGCACTTTTTGAACCTAAAACGTAACTCTGGTTTTGTTAGTTTTGAACATTGCTTTAATTCTCCATATTTTAACTCTTTCCTCTGTCAAAAATTATGACTATGTACTGTATGATGGTCAATTGACATATAAACTAGTATGTTGTTATATGGGATTAAGTAAGAAAATAATTCGAGAAGTTGGTTTGCACATTATTATTAATGCATTATCGTTAGTATTTACTCTGTCATTTTTCTATGACTGTGATGACAAACAGTCTATATGTACACTCCTCCCTACACGGCACAACATTTACGTCTGCCTTTCAAAAAAGAGTTTACAGACTCAGGTAGAAAGATTAGTCATTCTCCCCTACAACCTATTCCTGCAGAACCACTTATGCTCCAACTATTCTTTAGATTTAAAAATAGCCCTCTGTTTTGATCATTTGGGTTTCTACTCTCCATGACCATAAAACTTGTTTGAAAGTGAGAACCAAGGGGTTTCTTCTACTTTGGAGTCACAATCCCCTGGAACAGTGCACAAGCACAAGGAGGAAATGTTATCAGTTATACAGCCAACGAAACAAATGCACCGTATTAAATTGCAGAAATTTGTTATTTTATGCGAAGAAATGCCCAAGCTCTGCCAAAAGGTCACATGAAAAAGAGAACGCAGATATGGAATAAAGATTCTGTCTGTGCCAAGAAACCTCGTCTCATTCTACCTATAATTTGACATATTTTAATTTTACCTGCTGTAACTTCTCTATCAGTCTTTCATCCTTTGACTCGTTGCTTAGAACTAATATAAAAGACACAAAACACACACCCCTTCAAGCAGTGAAGCTAACTCCAGTAAAAATGGAGCATGCACACGAAGAATTGAGCCCTTGGATCAAAAGCTCCATAGAGCAAGGACTAACATTTCTGTTGAGTGCCTTATACAAATACTTTTCTCTTTTTCCCTCTGAATTATCAAATGCTTTCCACCTACCTTATGCAATTTTTTACTGTTCTTAATGATAATAGCTTGCATTATGTAGTACCTTTCATCCAGAAGAACCCCAAATGCTTTGCAGCCCACAGAGAAGGATTATCTCGCCCACTATCAGAACTCAGCTCGGTCTAAGCTCAATGGTGTCACTTTTACACTACAGATCACACGGCAATCAAGGGGAATTTTTTTTAAAGCTTGTATTACTCATGATTAGTACCTTGGACCAGCTACTTAATTCTTTTGGAAAGACCCCAGAATTGCAATAATCTCATGTCTCCATAGCAGAAAGGGGAGCCAGCAGATCGACTGAAGAAAGATCAGTATGTGACTGGCATGGTGGCAGTATGAACTGAGGCTAGGGCTGTTTACCAGTTTGACTTCCCCAGCACAAAGTACTGACAAGAGCTGGTGCCTGATCTATGTACTCAGGTCCCCTTCTCCACCAAAAACATCCTCCCCCTCTAAATGCCAAGTTGCATTCCTCACTATTTTCCTTTCCTTGTCACTACTTATCGTGCTGAGTTCATGCCTGAATGCACAGCTCTACATTCAAATACACTTATGAAACAGAAACCTGCCTTTCCTTTCAAAAGCATTCTTTAATCAAGGTGACAGGTGGGGAAAACCAGTTATGTGACAAAAAAAAAAAAAAAAGAAGAGAAGTGATTTGAGAACCTTACATACAAAAGAAATAATGTAAGTGACAGCTGAGATATTTCCCTGGCGCTGGTAGAAGCCAACACTGCTTCCAGTGAAAAAGCAGCGTTCCAGAATGGAAAAACTGAATTCAGAACACAATTTGATAAGTATGTATACACAGGTTGCTAAATCAGAGATTTTAAGGGGATTATTCCCTATACATAAGCTATTTTCTTTGTTTAATATGGCTTGCTATTTCTTTAATTGGTAATAGCCCTAGAACAGATTTTGGTAAACTGTCAAAAAAGCACTTGAAAGCTGTAGCAAATCCACTTGTTCTGTTTCTTGTATTAAAAGCCAATGTATATAGAAGTGAAGACAATTTTCCTCTTCCAGACACATCCTGTCTAAATCAAAGACTACATGAGATATGAATGAGGTTATCACAACTCAAAAATGGTAGTTGAAGCCAGAGCTGCACAATGATTTAAGTCTGCGAAGCTCCCCCTGCTCCTCCTTCCCAATCTTCCCCAAGCAATCCAGCAGGGAAATCCACAGCAATGATTTAGCTAACAGCTCACTGTGGATCAGTTCTCAAGAAAATCATGAACCCAAGCTCAAAAAACTCATGATCAAAGTGCTGACTTCAGTATAAGACTAAATCCTGACTATATTGATTTTTAGCAGGTGGGCGAAAGAACCTTGCAATTCTTAAGTTTTCAGAGCATCCGTACTTGGAACAGCATATTTCTATTTGTAAAATGTGCCAAAAGATTCTGTTAACATTTGAAACTAAGTTTTAAAATTAACTAATAAAGCAAAAGTAGTTTTGCTGAATCTAGTTTTTCAGAAACTTCATACTATAAACATAACACTGGCAAGATGATGCACTGATCCGTTTTCCAAACACATAAAGAACTCAGCCGCTTGGCCTTATATACTTTCATACCAATATGGCACCAGTGCACTTTGATGTGGTATGTAGAATGAAACAGCAGTGTATGTGTTCTCATATGATGCCATCTAATCTAGTCACAGACACACAGACACGTATCATAGAATCTATACAGAAAATGGCCATTCTGCCCTGACTCGAAGAGAGTTCAAGTCTGAACTTTCCAGAGAAACAGTCAGGCTGTAGCTCAAGAGATACTGCAAGGGTTTCTGATTGACTGTTCAATGACTAGATCAACTACGACCTAGACAAACAAATCCAAATCATGTTTTATTCAATAGTTGTGCACCTCATCTTGTCAGTTTGTAAAATCAAGCAGTAACACAGAATAGAAGGAAAAATTGTTTTATGAGCACTGGAACAGAGGGTTTGGGCTTCGTATTTAACTCACTTCTAGTAAAAGTTGGCAGGTTGGATAAGTCACTGTTTTTTTCACAAGCAGCTAAGGATGTCATTTGACGTCCACATTCTACAAGCTGACCTAGAGACTGCACCAGGTCTCAGCACACCGACAGAGCACTCATGCATCACTTCTCTGTGGATTCAAGCGCTGCATCAAAAGCCAGAGATCATGCACTCCTCTAGGCCATATCTAAACAGAATTTGCTCATTCTCTCCAGCACAGCATGCTATGTGCTGGCTTTTTGTCCCATTTACCTCTCATCTAGTCCTTCCATTCTCCTAAAATTTCACACCCAGGAAACTCAGATCAAATAAACCTAAAAGCCAAACTAAACTATGAGTCATGGGTTTAGTTCTTCTGTTATGTCTCTTTTCTAATAGCTCAAGTCTACTCAGGCTATTCAGCTTTCTCAAGCTGTAGAGTACACTGCCTTCTGTGCCACATTTAGATGACCACAAGTTAGCACCATTCTGTGTCAGCTTTCCAGCACAGATATAGTGGGATCTGGCTGGATTCCAAGCAACCTTTATAAAAACACCACCAGCAACATTAACATGGTATCTGTGAAGAGCCTCAGTATTCCTAAAGTAGTTAAGATATAATGGTAAATATACACAATATGCTGCAAGCTGTTTTGCACCCAAACCCAGAAATTAGAAACTTACTTCAATGCTGAAGTACCCTCTGTCCACGTAGTCCCCCAGGAAGAGGTACCGTGTGTTGGCAGGAGAACCTCCCACTTCAAACAGTTTCATCAAGTCAAAGAACTGACCATGGATGTCTCCACAAACTAGAAGAGAAGAAGAGCATTATTGAGATTCATCATGCAAAAATCATCTTAGGCACACACAACCCAAAGTCATTATGTTATAAGACGTGTTATGACAATTTTGTGCATCATTCACTAGTTAAACAGCAGTTGAGCATTGGCAGCTGCTCAGCAGAAGCAGTCTTTCTATGATGTACATCCATACATGTGTGTGCACAGGCTACCAAATGACTAAAGGAGAGACATCAGGTAAATCTGGTCTGTAATAATTTTCATAGGTATCTGTCCATTCCTGGTACTGCCACCAGTCACAGCAGCAAGACAAACCAAAGCTGCTCTGAAAAAGAGAACATGTTCAAGCAAGGTTACTCTTTCTTTTAAAATTACTCCTTTATTTTTGCTAATCTCAAACCCAGGAACACCAATAGGCTTTCCATAAAATGCAAAGCACACCTGTCCTGTGCATGCCTGGTTAAACCGGCACGTTTCTGACTTCTGGTTTCTGAACGGAAAATCATCCTGCTTGCTTTCCCAAACCATGCCTTAACAAGAGGACACTGATGTTTCATGCTTTAACCTCTACCCCTCTATTCAACCTCTTATAATTATGATTTGTTCAACTCCATCGCAATGAAGTCAATCTAACAGGCTGTATCCCTGGAAAGAGCAGCCCCAATAAACGTGACAGACCAAGCACAAGTGACACCCAGCCTGGGCTAAGCTGGGATGCCTCTGTGCCTTAAGGACAAGAGCTTGGCCCTGCTCTCTTGTGAAACTGCCAACTCCCTGCTGGGTGATTTCAAGCATCTGCAGGAAGGCAGGCAATGCTTTTGAAGAACCCCATGGATGCCTAACTAACAGTGCAGTGTCAAAACCTGCTTTGTTTTGCCTTGCTTTGTTTCCTCTACCCTAGAGAGGAGAACTTCCCCACACACACATCCCATTTAGGGTCAAGCCCAGGTTTTTTATGGCAATGATCCTTAACAAAGGTGATGTTAACTGCCCTGACTGGTACAGAGGTCAGTTTAGACTGGTTTTCCATTCAGTGACCCAAAAACCAAACAAATCTAAAAAAAAATTTTTAAAAAAATCTGATTTTCACACTGTAAGGGTGATTTTGAAGTAACTGAATAAAACCAAAGATCCAAGATAGCCCTTATTTTGCAGCAGCAGCAGCCCACCTTAAGCAGAATTCAGATGCTCTCTTTCAGGTAATGGCCTTGTTCCACCACAGAGAAGCAAACCTCACATTTATCAACATGCCATGGAGAAGCTGAAGTCACAACTCCATATAGATACAAAAGGACTATACACAACAGCTGCAAGACCACATCCAACAAATTCACAGTGCAAAGTGCTCATTGTCTTTCATCTCAGTCCAGTTCACATTATAGTTTTATATTCGTATCACTTTTCTCTGGATGCATACACTAGTAATAGAATCCATATAGTGTCATTCCACCAAAAAACTAAATACAGAAGCCAAAAAGAACCCCCATCCAAACCAAATCAACCACCCACCCACCCTCTGGGTACAGAAAAAACCCACTGATGTTCTAGTTACTGCTTTGATGAATATTTATGTGAAACTGGTGACACAATTCATGATCCCTGGCTAGCTGACCATTCTTCTGTGATAGTAACATGATACTTCCCCATAAAATAGCTATTTTATCTTATCACCACTGTGATACACTGTACAATCTTTTTACTAGTTGATTCCACACTGTGTGTTTTAGATGACAACTTTCATGCTAAAAGCCATCAACAGTTACGGTTTCAACCTAAGAATAATATCTGCCATTAATTATACAAAAAAAAAATACTATTTAAATCCCCAGGTGGTATAACACCACCGCTGTTTCTCCAAAAAAAAAGTCTGTACCCCAAAGGAAATTTTTTTGTAACATCTTTATTTGAACACATTAATCTACCAAACCAATACACACTTCTTGACTGTACTCCTCTGCATGGACACTGTGGGAAGATTAAAAACACGTGTCGCAATTTGATGGCCAGGCAATCTGCTCTCCTAACTTCCAGCAGAAAAGCTTTTAGTTACATAACTGTACAGCTCTACCAATTATCGCCCGCCCCCATTTGCTCCAACTGCAAAAACCTGAAGTTGAACAAGACTGAAAGATTTTTAAATGGATTTAACCTTTTTACTTTCACTTCAAGCACAAAGAAACTAGACTTTTTGGGGTTTTTTTTTGGTATGCAGACATGTGTGAACAGGTAAATACACTGAGCCCACTACAGAGAAGCCAGAAAAGTTAGAAAGCTTTATGCAAGCAGCTGCATGTCCCTGAATTTGTCACAAGTCAGAAAACCAGTGAGCAAATCCGTGAACAGGACAGAAATAACAAGTGCAAAGCTCTGCAATCCCACACCTTGCAAAAGTCTGAATTGGTCTTGAAAATGAATACTCAATGGATATTCTAGGCACTTTGCACACTTATACTTAGCAGTAAGTGCCGAAATGTATCCAGGAAAAACAAACAAAACTCCCCAAAGATGGAAAGCTGAAAAGCCCAAACTACCCTTCTCAATTAAAGTAGTTCCAGAAAAGCAGCTTAAAATAAGCAGGTAAAAGCAGAGGGAGGAAGATGCTCAAAATTAAGACTCAGCATTGACGTTTAATTTATTATGGTCAGATCCCAGAGTTCCTACAGGAAAACTACAATGTTACATGCAGTTAATCCAATTAGAATTTTGCCTGGAATAGGATGGGAGAGCTTACAGACTTTACACTTTCCAGGTTTGCATGTAGAGGCTTGAAATGTCCTTGCAATGTAAAACCCATGTATTCACATTCTGATAAACAGCTTGATTTACAAATGAATTAAAGGGGCAATTTTGCATGCATACAGTACTGCGCTCCATTTATAGTTTAAAAACAACTGCTAAAGCTAAAAAATCTTCTAAAGCTATAGTTCTGCCACCTTTCTTTTCCAACTCTAAACTCCTATGAATCTCAAGTCTGGAAGATTTCCCAGGCAGATGAATCAACGCTTTGTCTTTCATTAGGTGAGGGCAAAGGAGATCCAGCATTGTATTTCCATTCATAAAGGCAGAAACATCCACCAGCCAATAACTCTGCCATAGTCTTCATATCCCTAACAAAGACCTTGCAGCACCATCCCACCGAGAGCCCACAGGAGAGCTTCCATATCCTCTCCACTACGCTAAATTCACTACCTTCATCCTTCTTGTTATAGAAAGAAAGATAATTAAAAGCAGACTAGTTCTTATACATTTAGGTTTACTCTGTTACAAGAATTCGCATTGAATCTGTTGTTCCTATTACTTTTGCCAGACACGTCCTGTTTCCTTACACCTGCACAGGCCCTCTTTTGGTACTGCAGCTCTTGCTATCAAACAACACATGGCTAAGAGGTATGAACATTTTTTCATCAAATAATAACAAACCACAGCACAGTAAAGCAGGAAATTAAATTCTTAATAAAGATCTCCAGGATCAACATACTTCTGGATTTCAGCTATGAGCACATGGAACATGGTTTCTATGTGTGTTGGATTAACATTAAAAGCAGCTGTGTTCATACAAATTTTTAAAAATTCCAGGAGGAATTTACATATTTTCCAGTATCACTGATTTCCTAAAAGTGCTGTCAAGTCATGGCCTTTGTAAACTCATCAATTTATGATAACAAAGTAATCTGACAGCAACTTCTTCTACCCTAAAAGAACCAGCACTGCTTAATTTACCTAGTGCTTTTCAACTTTCTTTGTATTCTAAAATTGCCAGCTGGGCAACAACAAAACAGCTTCCACTTGCTTACTATTTCCAGGGATCAGTTCAGGCCCCAAATTTGTTGCTTAAGAATTTGTCTATCTGAGCCTGTCAATATCCTACCTAAACTCTCAGGGGAGCAAGCTCCAGAACTGCCAAACACAATAGAAATGTTTTGAATGTAAAGACATTTTTAAGTTACTTGAAACTCATGTCCTGATCTCCAACAAATTAATTGTTGGTACAATCAGAAAGCTGGGGAAACACTAGTTGTTTGCGGACTCCTTGGAAATTTATCTCTGTTGAGGAAGTTTTCAAGGAAGAGATGGGCCCCTTCACAAGATTGAAGTTCACAGGACTGCCCTTGCAATTCCTGAGAAATCATGTTTCTGAGCAGCTTTTTCTACTTGTTATGATGGGTACTTTGATCTACTACCCAACCTTAACCTATAGCAGCAGAATTTTCCCAATTTACTTGAATAAAAATAAATTGGACATGGGGGATTGTCAAGGTTTGACCTTGACTAAACGCCAGGCACTTCGACTCTCTCTTGCTACAGGAAAAAAAATCACTTAAAAACAAAACACACTAATTTCATGAGTCACCTGAGATAGGACACTGGTTGGTAGGAGGACGCACAGAAAAAGAAAAAGGGCAAACAGGCTCTAAGCTTAAAGTTGCAAAAAAAGTGATTTAATTACTTAACAGAATTGGAGGATAAATGCAAGGCGAAAATACACTTTTCATACATTATTTTGTTCACTCCCCCTCTCCCTCTTATGAACTTATAGTATTCAACCCCTTTCCTCTTTTATAACCAACAAACCCAGGTAGGGGCAGAGTGTGGGGTATTTTTTCAGTTCACAGAGCAGGTTTTTAAATCTGTTCATCACTACAATTCTTCCACTACAAATACTCTTTGTCTCTACTTATCTCTCTTTCTTAGGACAGTTCTCCTGCTCTCATCCCCACCCTTTTAAGAAGCAATCTCTGCACTCACC
>VZRM01006591.1:54052-172013 GCA_013397955.1 Grantiella picta
ACCTGCTCCTCTGGAGTGGGCTGTGGGTTGATTTCTGCACTCCTGTGGACTCCATGGGCTGCAGGGGGACCTCCTGCCCCCATGGCCTTCACCGTGGCTAGCAGAGAATTTCAGCTCCGGCACCTTCTCCCCCACCGTCTTCACTGACCTTGGCGTCTCCATGCTGTTTTCCCTCTACATATTTTCACCTCCACCTCCTCCTGCTCCAACTACAAAGAAGTGAAAGAAATGCGCATCTACCTTGTTTTGAATTTTTCTTAAATATGTTTTCACAGAGGCGTAACCAACACCTCCAATTGGCCCAAACTTGGCCGGCAGCATGTCCATCACCTTCAGAGCCATCAGAGATTGGCTCTGCTGGACTTGATGTAAGAACATCCAGAACTTACACTCAGGACACACAGGAGCCATCTTTGTGCCACTCCCCACCCCTCAGACACCTCTCTAGGCCTTCCACAACAGCTTCTGAAGGGTCTAAATTTCTCTTAGATGTTAAAAATACTTTACTGATGTTTTGGGCTAATCAAAACCACCACAGGGATACACAGGAGAAATATTTTTGTCATCCTAATACAAATTAAATTATGTTCCTGATGGCTTCACTGTGAGGATTTCTCTTTGATTTATGTCAAAGAACAAGCAATACTGAAACAGGAACCACTGATTTCAAGTGGTACTAGCAGTGAAGGAAATTCAAAGCTGAGCAGTGTGTTTGCCAGTTTATTTATAGATGACAAAGTGGTATAACAGTGATTTAGAGTGCAGTATCTACTGGCACAAATAAAAACTGTGAATGCTCTTCACATACCTTCTTTCAGATAACCAAATGCTCTTCACTATGTACAAACTCAGTCCAAAGATTATTAGGAATGGTTTCCCACTCCAAATGGATATTAAGAACAAAATTTCTATTCATAGTACATTAAACACTGCCAATTCAAAAATTTTCTATCTGCAACAGTTTAGATTTGCTGCACTTATTTTCTCATTTATCAGGTATATACTTAATTGGGGTAACAGTATAGTCTGATGGTAAAATACAATACTGCTTCAAGTGAATTTTCATTCCGTGTATTGCAAGATTATATTCCTGCCTTCAAATGCCATCAGGTATTAGGAGCAGATATGTAACACTCCATCACCAGCTCCAGAAGCAACATTTGCAAACTGATACATGTATGACAATTAACAATAATCAAGCAAAGACATCTTCTGAACCACTGTACAGGGAATAATATCCAACACCCGACAACTTGTTCTTTACATTCACTGAGCTAGGGATGTTTTTGCACTGAGTTCCAAGAGATTGTGCTAAAGCAAAGCAGCACACAATACCAAAAAACCTAAGGGATAAAACACCCTATTGAGTTACACTGCAGAATGCAGACTGCAAATCCCAAAGGAGGTTGCTTTGTGCAATGTTTTGGAAGCATTTAGCTGCTTACCATTCCATTAGTGAGCATTTGCTTCCAAGGGCTTACTGTTTTTCAAAGACACCTGGTACTTACGAAGCCTTACTGCCAAAGAAATGATTGCACCATGTAAACCTGCACGTGTCTGAGCTGACTTGTGGCTGGTCATTTGCACAGATCCACAAAATAAGACGGTAAAGAGGCTGCATGTCCAATGAGAAGTATGTCCTAACCATTTCTCCAGGCAAGTAGTTTGAGGCAATGAAAAGTTACGAAAGGCTAACTGAAGCAGCCAAGTGAGAAAGGAGTACTCACTGTGAATACACAAAGGCAAAGCAAAATCAGACCAGCTTTTGTAGCTGAGTCATCAAAGACTGGGCTTCCTCAGAAAACTCATAAATACGAGGAAAAACAACTATAAGAGCTATATGCATGAAATTCTCAGGTGCTTCAAGAAAAACTACTGCATTGTTTCTCAAGGGTTCAACTATTAACCAGAAGGCTCTGATTTTTCCAAAATTTAATAACAAAGTCACATATAAGGGTCATGTGTCTTTGACTACACAATTTTACAGCTTGAATGAGCTTTGTATGCAAGTATGTATCTGAGGAACATTACATATTGCCATAGGGATACGAAATGTTCAGAATGCCACAGTTCTATTCGATACTTTTTTTATTACTAAAGAACGAGCAATTTTCTTCCTTATTTTCTGAAGAGGGAAAAAGTACAAAATAAAAGAAGAAATTCCAGAAATTTTTATTTGCATCTGCTCAGTAAAGGGAAGCTCAGGACACAATGTTTGTGGTTGTTTCATATATTGTTTCATTGTCATGCAATTTTGTTCCTGTTTGTGAGATGTTCAAAGAACTTGCACACTTCATTATTTAAATTAAGGTCAGAATCATGCAGACAGCTCACCAGGTAACTTGTCCTAAGCAACCAACTATGAGACTTAACATAATGGGCTTTAATATAAATGTTTGTTATACTAAGTCTGTTGAACAACACAGCTCTATTTCCAAAAGAAGCATGATCTCATTCATATTCATATCTGGTTATCTAACATGATTATAATAGCCTTTCATCTATCTTTTCCCTTCAATCACTGCATGCAAATTGATGAGTTTATACTACCAGAGTGAACTGGCATTAACAAAAAACTGCAAGTACCTATTTTCATAAACAGGCCTGGTTCACCAAAAATAAAACCAGAAACCATTAACCATACAGGTACAGCAAAGGAAACCACAAATTAAGCATCAATGCCACATTTGCCAATGTTTGACTGACAACCTTCCTTCTTTGCATAGAGGAAAAAAAAAGGCAAAGAGCATCTTGGGAAAAGCTGTTTTCTGTGCAACACATGAGGACATTGTACTGTGCTCTGCTCTGCCAACACTTGCAACTCTAGTGTCTGTAAAGAACACCCACGCTCACTCCTTCTAATCGGAGTTAGTTTTCTCCTACCATCCCCTGAAGGTTAGAACAAATTAATGACACTTGATTTGAAGAGGCAGAGTGAAAAGGAGTAGAGAAGGGAAAACATCACATTAGAAAAGACCTTCAGGACAACAGTCATTAATATTCTCTGGTGAAGGAGGAAGCAAAAAAACCCCCAAACACTAACCCATGCGGCAGAAGCCCTTCAAAATGTTGTGCCTAGAAAAATAGCTCCAGCACAACGATTTTAAAAATAGCTGTACAATATTACTTTCTGTGTAACAATGTTGTTTGCAGTGTCTCAAAACAAAATAAAAACCAGGTACATAAGCCTAGCCGACAGAGAAGTGCCTTTGTGTACATAGGAACTACTAGAAACAAGTCTCAGGAAACAGGCTGTACCAAGTGCTGTAAAACCTACACTGGCAGAGAAAAACGCTTTCTCTCCATGCCCCTACCCCTGATGAAGAGTAAGTGGGTATCACAGCAAGGAGGTGCCACATGAAAATTTTCAATTCCAGGTCAAAGCCACATAATAAAGTGGTAGTGGAAAGGGGATGGGGATTTAGTGAATATTTTATAGATTTTTTTTTTCCCAAGATCAACATAGGTAGGTGTTTCCATCACATATACAGAAAGTGCTGAATTAGGTTACAGAGGGAGAAACAAAACGTGACAGGACTAAAATAGTATTCATTCCCATGCCCATCAAAGAAACAACCAGCTCTTCCCCTGCCACCCTCCGAGGTCAGCACTGCCTCTGAGCATCCTCCTTAGCAAATGTAAAAGCAAGCATACTGTCATTATCTCCTGTTAATGGACCCTTTATCGTCAGGGAGCAATGCATATTCCACAAATAACCCCATCAGAAGGATTACTTGTGAGGAAAGTGCTTCATTGGTGTTTGGGTCAGGATTTCCAGCTCATATCCTGAGATCAAGGTTATTTATAGCAATAGGAAAATTCTCTTATCCTCAGTTTTACAGATGCAAAAAACAAAGGCCCAGAGAATTTCGACAGTTTATAAGATCACAGGTTCAGTCAGTAGGACGGCAGGGATAGCCTGAGAGGGAGCAATGCATCCTTATATTGCTGCATCCAATTCAATACACCAGAAGCAGACAGCCTTTTCAAGGAGGAAGGAAGATCCTGCAGAAGAAGCAGGCACAAGCAGGGTTTAAACACAATTCTCCAAACGAAATTTAGGGAAGGGGAACAAGGCAAAATGAGAAAAGGGCTTTTGAAGACGAGATGCTCAAATAACAGGATATATTTTTTTGCTGATGACTTAATTCAACTCTTAGGAACAGCTTTCTCTACCACCAGTGTTTCAGCAGCACAAATCTCAACCCCAGTGAAGTTAAAATGCAGGCACTAGTATTACATGGATACAGTGATAGTTATATAAATCCCAAAGAAAGCCTCAGCTATTTACAGGGGCTTGATAGATAGTATCCTTGTTTGCTCTTCTTACTGCAGAATTTTTGAGTAGTATTACCATCACAGACTGCAATCCAATTACCTTCCAAGCACCCAACAATTTACAAGATTTTACAGGCATTACCATGTTAAGCTTCAGTATATGAATGCCTAGTATTTAAAAACCCAACCGCAAAAACTTCATGTTGGCTGGTAATACAGGTTTTCAATTTTCACCTGGGGATAACATCTGCTCTCACAGTTTGCTCATTCTGTGCCATCACAGCCCTACTTTATGCTTCATCCCACCCCCACTAAGTATTTTATTAAGAATCAGAAGCAACACTATTACAAAGAGCATCCTCCTTCCTTCAGCGAAATAATTTATCTTATCAGTGGAAAACAAACATTTGCTCACCACAAACGCATTTGTTTGATGCCTTTGGATCTGCAGCACTCTGTATTTCCCAGAAACAGAAGGGAAAATAAAAATAATATTTCCCAAATTCCCATGTTCTTAATTAACGACCATCAGTATCACATGGACACTTGTATGCACCCTTGAGTTGGAAGAGCCAGCACAATTAGCTTAAAGATATTCAGTGAAGTGCAGCATTTGGACTCTATTCAGAACCACGAGTGAAGAGAACCAGCAGTGAAGACCTACTGAGCTTTAACCTCAATTTTTGCACCCATCTCACTGGATTTGAGCTATTACTTTAATCCAGCCTTTCCATGCTACAGGTGTTCATGTAATAGTATATGGGTACAAGGTAAAGGAAAGCAAGCAATGTGCAAGTTTCCCCAATTCCAATTCAAGACACAGAAGACAACTTTTTGAAATTACAGAATCTAAATTTCATAACCAAAGTCTAATGCAAATCTAATTCTGGTGAAAAATGCTTAACCTCTGAGGAAAGTGCTTTCAAGAGAAAACTCTCCAAAGTAATTTTTTGTCCTGGTAAAAGCTCATATGATAATTAGTTAGGAGAGTCAGTGCAAGGAGGAGCTGACCACATTGATTTCCTCTTGATGAAAACAAACCTAAACATGATCTTGAGTAGATGGTTAAATCCTAAATCAACATGAATCATAGAATAGCTGGGGTTAAAAGGCACCTTAAAGAATACCTAGTTCCAGAAACAAACTGCTATCAATTAATGATTATGAAAATAAACACAAAGAAGTCATGTTGATGAACTGAATAGCCTTAATTATGCTTATTTGTATAACCTTGTTAGTAGGCACATACTGAGTGCAAGCAAGTTAGAAAGGACTCAGGGTAGCACTAGGGGTGGCAGCCAGGCAGATTTGGGCTCTAGCTCTTGCACTATGCTCTTCAAGCAAGCTAACCAGTCCCTCACACTATATCAAGTTTTCCTAATGTCTGGCTGAAGAGTAAAAAAAACAAAAAGAAGAGGGGAGGGACAGGGAAGAAGTATTATTTCGGCAGACAGCCACCAACCACATCACATGCAGCAAGCTGTTCTGGGAGGTAAGAGAATACTGCTATTCAGAGATAGAGTTAAGAAAAGGCCACCAATTTGCAGAGAGAGTATCAGGTGAAAAAAAAGGGAAGAAAATGTCTATTTCACTAAATTGGCATTTATGGCACTCTTCTGCTCTGTAGTCTACCAGTAATCTCAAATATGACATCCTTTCAGGCTTCTAATACATAGTTAGTAAGTATATTTTCATTGATTACAGACCAGACATTCCAAGGGGAAATAAGTGTTTAATATGCTGCCTATCAGTCAAGCAAGATTTCATTGGCATTTGATATGTGAATTAAGTATCTCCATTCAAGGATCTCTACACCTTACACTGTGCACTTGCAGGATAAAGGACTCTGCTGCTTGAATCAGCCCCAGCCAAACAGATAATACAAATTATATGTAACATGACCATATCAGAGCCCACAGCAAAATAATGCTTCAATGGAGCAATACGGGGATGAGCATTTCCCTTTTTCCATTCCATGCAAGCTGAGTAATGGTGATTTTCTTTTCTTAACACAACATTTTATTCATGCAGGAATTGAAGAAGTTAAGCCCTTATTTCAGATGAACTTTTACCTTTAAACTCTCCTGCTCCCTAGAATGACCCATTTTTAAGAAAGAATATTGTCCGCTTTAGGCTAAGATCAAATACATTATCAGTTTAAAATCACTACAGAACATGTTCTTTCCAACTACAATATACTACAATACTAACTCCCAAACCAGCCATAGTATAGTTTATTTTTGTCCTGGGAAGAAAAAAAATTCCTTTTCATGGTATTAAAAAAAGTTGCATTTGTCTTCCTCATCTCTCTTTATCATGTACTTCCTGCAGCTTTAAATTCAGCTCAGAGCTGTAGAAAACAAGGATCAAGAAAACATTAATGGTGAAAAATTATTTGACAAAAGCAATCAGTTGGAAATGCTCACAGAGTATATTTTTAACTTTAAATTCTTCATGTAGAATGTTATTAATCTGTGTGGTGATAGTGACTCCTCATAACCACTAGATTTCAGAGAGAAATGCTACTTTTCACCACCTCTTACAGGCTGGGAGGTTCCATCCCATGCAGGCTGGTGACAAGCTGACCTCTGCAGTATTTGCTTCTGTTCAACAAGGCAGAGTCAAGCAAAAATCCAAGGAAGTGCTCAAAACTACAGACCTTTATCAAGGCCACTCCAGGAGTCTCTGACCAGAATCCTTCACTAGAACAATGAAATCATCAACCAAAGGAGTGAAATATTGTGGGAAGCTGAACATTCACTAAAAGAAAACAAAAGTTAGTATTACGAAAAAAAAAACCAACAAACCAACAAAAACCCAAATGCCAAATGAAGAGTCAACTTCCCCACACGTTCAAGGCAAATGCAGTAAACTCAGCAGTGTTACTTATTTTCTTGCAATGGAACTGCTGTCATTGGTGAGGAGAACAGCCAATACATAAGACTCCGCTGTGTTTTTGACCCATCATGTCTGTATCTACCCTGGATTTATAAGCCTGTATGGGTTGATTGATACTTATAGATGCTTAAATTTTATACTGTTGCTCACTACCATCCACATATTTTTGGACAGAAAGCTTGGACTCCAGCATTTTGCAAGAAATTTTAACTCCACTTCAAGAGACCTTCACTACAAGGAGTGGGTCCACTCCGATTTCCTATTATTTCTTGTCTTTTTTAATGTCTAATTCCCTTTGTTTTCTATAATGAGTAGCTTAACTAACTGTCTCTTTTACAGGAGAAGAATAGTGAACCTGGTATGTTCTATATTGATGGCATTTATATTATTTTTTATGCATATTTCTAGTTATTCTATTCCTTGCTTGCAAACAGGCAAGAGGTTTTATTCCCAAGAACACGCTGCCTTGGTTTAACGAAACAAAATCTTTTGCATTCCTTTATGAAGCACAGATATCTGCTGCTGCTTCTCCCTTCTAATGGTTAGTGCAACTGATTGGTCAAATTTGGCTCTCAACAATCCAGCAATTGGAGGAAAATAGGTCTCTTGTGGATTTGTTAGTGTCAAGTGAAAAATGTGTACTAAGAAAAAAAATATGCTATTTGCACTACATGGACTCTCCAGGCTACTTGCTTCTCTTTTGGACTGCAATAACCTGGTTATTTGAAGTGACCTAAAGGCAGAAACCTTTCAGGCACGTAAAAATAATAAAATTCTAATGCACTCATATGTTTGTTAGAGTTTGCCTGTGCTTCACTGAAACTGTAATAATTGCCTGGCAGTCTCTTTTTTAGCTTCTTGTATCTGGCTAAGTAATTTTAAAAAAGCCCTCTTGAATCATAAACCTGTATTTATTGCATCCAAAAGTTTTCATGTCCTCCAGAAGTTTTATAACCTATATTTTCATTGAAAATTTCACATTATATTCTTTTGTAACTACATTTCAAATTGAAATATTTACTACTTAATTTGGTAGAGAAAATTCAATAAAGACCTTCAACAGTCTGTCTACTATAAATAGACTGCTAGAAAGCTGAAAAGCATGTGACCAAAAGAAAAAAAAAGGCAGCAAAATCAACAGAAGCTTCTTATTAAAAAAGGAAGACATATCATTGTGACAAAAAATATGAGTCAGTGCAGATAGGACCTTATCTTCAGAAAACATTCAAGTAAGGCAATCAAGTTTCAGAAGATCATCACCCACAAAAGAAAATAATTGTGTGAGTGTCTTTTTGGTGACCAAGCAAAGCAGGGATATCGATGCATCACAGGAAGTAGAGCTGATGAATATGCTGTGAAAAAACGCAAGTGGAAAAGAACAGGCTTTCAACCCATTTTTCTCCTTTTTCATACTGCCTCAGAAAACAAACAATTCTAAAATTAAAAAAAAATTAAAAATCCCCAACAACTAATTCTCTTAAATCAAAGGAATGTACATAGAGCTAGGAAATACATGAGGTTTTACACCAAAGGACAGACATATAAATGTTAGCATTTTGTTTGAGAATTACAAAAGTCTAAAAGACTATTTTAAGAATTAAATACATGAAAAAAGTAATCTTTGTTAATTTCAAATACCTTTTCAGCTTTGATTGAAGACTCACTGAAACTGGACCACATAGAAAATACCTAAAAGACCTAAAATTCTGGAAATTATTTCACAATTTCTCCTAGAGGATCGAGGATTAGAAACTCACCATGGACAGCACTACTGTCACCTCTTCTACTGAGGACTGACCAAGTGCAAAACTATAGGGGATCCCAGGATCTGGGCAGGGTCTAGAATATCCTCCTCCAATTTTGGAAATGTCTGAGCTGTCCCTTCCAAGCTGAGAAAGGAACAGTTTCCTGCTGAGCTTCAGCAGGAAAGTATTTGGGACTTTCTTTGAGCCTCTCTCATTGATCTACTCTTACAAACAAGCAGCAGCAATAAGTGAATTGAAAAAACAGAGCCACATCAGACTTCTGCAGTCTCTCAAGGCTTCTGCACAAGGCAGAAACCTTGCAGGTCCAGAAAAAAAACCAAAAAACCAACAACAATTTAAAATTGTTACAACGAAGTTCTGCCAAAGGTATTAATATCTCTGCTAAAAAATCCCAAAACAATTTAAAAAACCAAAAAAAACCAAAAAACCAACAACAAACAACAACAAAATCTACGCTATTTGAACTGCACATTCTTAGCAAGCTATCAGTGGTAGCATGGATAACAAAAAGGATCATTGAACTGGAGCAATGATTCTTATATTCCCTGTACTCCTTGTCTCAGAATTGTTCCTGGCAGGCTTAGTGTATATAACTGAATACCAATAGCTATCATACATAAAACTAACTCAACTAACGAAGATAATTTTTCCAATTTAAATAAATCCGTGGGCAGTTTATACCCAAGAAACTTATTAGCATTCTAGCAGTCCTTTCACAATAAAATCTATATCCATTTACAACCAAGTCACATAGATCTCATTAACAGATTATGTCGCATTTCAGAAAAAAACAGCTCCAGAAATGCTTGCAAAAGAGAACAAAATACCTAAATGAACACTTACTGCTTCTTTTCTTTAGGGTTTGGTACCCAAAGTTAGTAAATATCATTACCTTTCTTGCTTTGCTTTAATTATACTGTCCTTTTTGGGCGCAGAACATGATGTTGTGAAATGCCAACAAAGTCTCACATCCCTGGAAAGGCATTACAAGATAGAGTCATTTAGAGCTGGACTAACCCTGTCATCTTTCTGTAGGTCATTCATAATAATGATTTGTAGGATTATTTCACACCTGACTAGCCAAAACACTTTTCTGTATCGAGGTTCGGTCTCTAACAGAGGTTTTTATTTGCCACCTACAAGAACAGTATTCTGTGAAGTATCTAAGTAAAGGTAAAGAACCATTACTTAATTTTTCAGTGGACTGCAGCACTGCTGCGCTTTTCAAGGCAGCCCTTGAACATGGATGCTCTAATGATCTAAGCTCTTTAACTAGAAAGAAATAAATAATCATTACAGCAGGAAACAGACTGCAACATTTAAAACTCAATTAGCAGCAATGCAAGCAAGTGGTAGGCTGCAAAGCTTGGCTTTGCTGTCAAATCAAAAATTTAGTAGAAAAACCAGCACCTGCCACTTTTGCTACTTTTAGTTCTGGGCAATCAGGAAATGTTTCTCTTTTGTAAATGGCAACAGTAAAACAGTTTATTGGTTAACTTAAAAGGCCATTTCCATTCCTTGTACCTTCACTTTAGTTTTCATAATTCTTATCTACAGTACTCTAATATTCATTATTGGCTGATGCAGTTTTTGAACTGCTAACCAGCGTGAAGTCATTTTGTTAGCATTTGTAAAAACAGAAAGCTATCTAATCTTAAGAGTGTACCTTGGTTTTTAAAATATATTAATGCGCTAAACTTATAGAAACTGAAAATTCACATCTTGCAATTGCTGATGGATACATTCCTCACAGCAGAGAAATGGTGTGTCAAGAGAAGAGGAAAACACAAGGTGTAAGAGGAGCAATTTCTAAGCTGCAAGAGGTCACTTTACCTGTTGCCCAAACTCCCTTCACAAACAAAGTGACCATTCTACAAATAGAATGGTAATTTTCTGTATTCAGGAGGAAACAAAAAATTGTTCTGAATATATGCTTTACAACTGGGATTCCCTACTTTAGTTTTGCCTTCCTCTTGTGGTTCATTTCAGCCTATTTTTCAATATGTCAGGACAAAGACAGCAGAACTATAGCAGGAGAGAAGGAAGGGAGCACAGTTTTCTAGGCCCCTGCTAGTCCTGACACTTGGGACACAGAAAACTGATTCCCAGTTTCAATGCTGGAACAGGTTTACAATTAACTGAAAGGTCAAGAACAAATGAAGTACACATTTAAAAAAAAAAAAAATCAATCTTGAATAGAATTTTGAGACAACAGCAGCCATCTCATAATCTACTATCATACTTTATTTTTAAAATCATGTAAGCCAGATAAAATCTGCCATTCTGAAAGGAGTGAGTGAACAAAACTAGTGTATATTCAAAGTCAGAATCAAGTTTCATGCGTAGTTCAAGGCACTTGTTACAGAAAATGGGTCCTTTGTAATCATCAGTCTAATGCTACCCATATACATGAGTCATATACAGATTTTGCATCCCAAACAAAAATTCTGCCTGATCGCCACTTTATTATTAGAGAGATATTTATTTCAACCGAAAACCAAACAAAAATAAGTATGCTGCTGTTTCCACTGAAAACCATCAGGAAGAAAAGGTGAAAACCAGCAGCTTCACAATATACAAAAAATGCGTATCAGGCTGCAAACCAGCATTGAAGTTTAATACCCTCTCCAACACTTTAAATTCTGCTGAGGTCCTGTAATCTCCATGCTTTATCTTTTAGGAAAAGCTGCATCAGCTCAGACTCTGATTTGGAATGAATCAAGCATCTGTGTAAGAGTCAGCATCAAGGCCTCCTCATCGTGAAGGCAGCATCCCCTCCTGCACTTGACTTACACTGCAGCATCGCAGGCGACATGTTCATGGTGTCAGTGACTTGTGTGGAGCCAGGTCATCCTGCCTTGTGCTGCCGGGCTGAGCAACGACCACAATGAATAGTCAGTAGACTCAGGAACTGCTGAAAAACATCTGATGGCCTACAGCAGGGGGTATTCCTTTCCAGGACTATCTACATCTCCTTCATTTTTCGTTTAAAAAAATAAAAATCCTTCTTTAGAAAGATTTTGTGGTGGTAGTTAATTGCGCATAGTACTCACAATGCGAAATGGCTGTCAAATGTTAGGTGGCTACTCCGTGACAAAGTAAGGCAGTACCTGCTGGCTACACTTCCAATTCATCTCTAAGGTTTGGGAAGGGCAGTGTCAGCAAAATGCAAGGGTAGGCACCATGCTACACTGAGGAGCCCCATTTACACTAGTCACTAAATTGAGCAGGTTTACAGCCTTCAATACAATACAATACAATACACTTAGTCCTCACTTCAGACACTCACACCTTCAGACGCTCAATTCTTTCTCAATTTCACCTTTGATTTTTCCATTCAAACCTAATTCTGCTTCTCTGCACCTCTGGGGGAAGCAGTTCCTGCTGTATTAGGTTTAGAGAGGGCATGCCTGATGTTAATATTATATGGGAATGCATCAGATAATCAGACACATTATTTGAAGAGGATTTACAGCATTCTGAGTTGAAAACAAACAATGTCAACCAGAACTCACTATATCTAAACAAAAGCTGCTTGCAAAATGCCTTGGCATGAACAAGAACTAAGGAAACCATCCAGAGTATCTATTTTTACAACTAATTACCAACAAATGTCATTAGATCAATTTCCTTCACCTCAGCTGTTCATCTCAAGGGTTTACCTTTCTTTGGCAGGGTGACAGCAAAAGGAAGAGAAAAAAATCCACCAACTCCAAGCCTAGAGTCACTTAAATCAACTTTTGCTCAGAAAGCTGAAGTCCACAGCTCAAAATATAATCTAATGTGTAGCACAATAACTTTAGAACAGCATTTTTATTTAACCTAGAATTGTAACAATTACACTGGGTATGACTAAAACCCCCAGAAGGACCTGGGACATTGGAAGAAATATAATTTTACAGATTTGAAATAAAGGAAATGAAAGACCCTTATGGTAAAACTTTACTTTCATAAAGCAAAGATTTAACATCATCAGTGGCATAATCCACACAGGATTAAGTACTAACCAAGATGAGCTGTCACAAACTGAAGACAGACCAAGGGACTGTACGACTAAATGAAGAGTTCACAGGAGGTAACATACTCCTCCTGCTCAAGTCTCCTTTGTCCTGTCAGTGCTTCTCAGATGCTCCAATCCATGCATGGATCCAAGCCATATTAGAGATTAATAGCAGCTGGCCTGCAGAAATAGGCAATCTCCCCAAAAAAACAAGGTAAATTAGCCACAGGCTCCACAATCAAAGTGCAATGTCCATGCTAACCTGTTTAGCCAATGACTCCTTGTTTCTCTACAGCAGATCACTACAAATGCAGGTAGGAACAAAAAGGTTTCCAGGTAGGAGCTTTCACTTGCAGGTGAGATGTGCATGCTGAAGTAGATACCTACCTTGACTGTGTGCTGGTGGAGATGTTTTGTTTTGCCTACCTATACTTTCACTATTAGACAACAAGCATGAGTTAAGCACACGGTTCAGAGCAGACTGCCAGCAAACTGACAAGCACCAAACAAGCACATAAGCAATGACGGCAGAGGAACCATTCGCCCCCATCTTATGAAATACGATCCCAGTAACACCAGTCTAATGGAAATCCGGACAGTGTTACTGGATGGTATGCTGGCTTATGCAGCTCATGTTGCTTCCCACAAAAAATCTCCTATCGCACACTCTAAGATGGAGAAGAATCCCACTAGCATTTCTATTAAAAGGGTTTTGAAACCAAATCCTAGAGTTAACAAGCATGAAACATCAGCCACAAAACACATCTAAAAAGCTTTTGTTTCCCAGGAGGGTTTTGGCTTTTTTTTCCTTGTTATTTTCCTTAACAGCAAATCAAATAATAATAACAAATGGTTTTGATAATTAAATGCCTCCACATGTTACTGGAGGCGTTCATTTCATTGCACTTACATAGACGTACAATAACTTCATGGTATGCTGCAGCACAGTTCACTCTTCAAGAGTAGTCCTCATGTACTTCCTCAGGAAAGAAAATTATTAACTCACCAGATGCAACAGACACTGACATTTCTCCATCACCAGGATCGAGCCAAAACACAACGCAACTCTAATTACTATATACTAACCTAAACTCATACAATATTACTGATTTCCTAACTATATTCCCCTAGAAGTGTAAAGGAATTTCAGCAATATCTTGTTCACTTCTACGACTTAACTCACATCTTCACGTAACAAAAAACTTCTGCTTGGACTCAGAAAGCGGACTTGGTAGGCTATGCTAGCTTTCCAAAACAAAAGCTAGAAGATTCAAAATAAGGTCACAAAAGACAGCATGTTTCCTAATGACTCCTAACAGAGGATTAGGCAGGCTACTGTAAACAACAACAAAAAATTTAAGTACTAAAGAACACATTTCTACTACCATAATATTAATGTAAAGAAAGTGCCTGTGACTTCATGATACTGAGACTCATAAGAGGAAAAAATAACTTCCAAGAGCCTAGAAATGTGCAATGACTTTGAAACCTTACAAAAGTAATAAAAATGCTTCAAAAACATCAGTACCCATCTTCTTACTACTCATAATCACTGTTAATTAATAGAAAGCAATCTTATACTGGAATTTGTCCTCTATTTCCCTCTTACTGAACTCATTTATCAAATTATATACTGGAACTGTAATCTACTTCAGAAATACTACTTCATGGGTTGCAGAAAGCCGACAGCCTTTCCACCTTTGACAACTTTGCATTGCTCTGACTCATGCAGACTCATGGTGATACAATAAAACAAGAGCACAGTTCACTTGCAGAAATGAATCTGTATCTCCTTCAAATAAGCTCTTGCAATTCATTCTCCCAAGACGTTTATAGCAAGGTTTATAACCCCAGCGGGAGGCCTTGTTAATAGCACTGCTCTTCCCACACGGGAACAGCAGCTGTAAGAACATGTGTGCTAGCATACTCAAAACATGCAATTATTAGTTTGAATAAGATACCAAAGTGTTAAAATACCTTAATGGAGAAAAAAAAATCATTTCACTTGGATGCTGAATGATCTACAGCAAAGACATCTTGTTTTCTTTTTTTTAAAGTCCCAAATTGATAGCATCCTCTTCTGGCACAAGTTGTTGTTATTAGTCACAGAAGCCTTTTTAAAATTTATTTATTAAGTCAAGTTTCTCCAGCCAAGAAATCACAGGCATGTAACCTCATCAGCATGAAGAACAGATGGACATTCCCAACAGGATCTCCTATCCCCAACCCCCCCCAGCCCTGCCTCCTCTTCCCAGCATGCTCAATACTCTTAAGTGATGGGATAGAAGTTTGGCTGCCAGCACTGCTACCCATGTGCTCAATTTGCAGAGTGCCCACTGCAGTTATCTGGCCCACTCAGTCATGTTGCAGGAGCCAAATATTGGGGACTTACATGATGTTCAGGCTGCTCTCATCTTCTGCTGACAAAGCACTACGATTCTTTCACTGGATATGTATTGCCAACAGACACAAGAGTAAATAAAAATGATGCAACTGACCTAGTCTTTTAACATACCTCCAGTGGCTTAAACGATAGTTTTCTGTACTATCAGAGATCAACCCCCTAAGCATGCCACCAGTTTTTAAAAGGAAATCCTATTAAATTAAATCTATAGCTTTTGGACTGCCCCATCTCCAGTGAAACCCTGTAAATCAGGCAGAAGCACCAACTATCACCAGCACCTACAACTGGAAGACTTCTAAATTTTCAAGATACTGAGTGAAATTTACCCTGCTTTCAAGATTAGTTGTTCTTCAACAGGTGCTTTTCTCGCCATACTCTAAAGCTATTTCAGAGATACTTTATAGAGACTTTTGAATTTACTTTTCAGACTCTGCATACAGTTCCATCTTTATTCTTCAGTATGAAATCTCAAAAGAAACCACCAAGAATTCTGGCTCGTGTTAATTAAAAAAAAAAAAAAATCACGTGGCTACTTCCTCTCTAGCATTGCTTTCTGAAGCCCTCAGAGGGCTAACTAAAGACCTTTCAGCGATATCATACTATGAGAAGATATCTTGTGTGTGCTGAGAGCTGTTCAGTCTGTGCCTCTCATCATAGATGGGGAACTTTTCTTCTAATTCCAAGCTGACTTTTTATTAATAGGTGACCATCCATTTTTGTACCACCACTGGCTTTTAAAGAAAATAAGCCACCTTCCCTCTGGGTTTTTCGCTTCAACCTTTTGTTTCAGTATGCACTGTTTTACTGCTTCTGCATCCTTCATCCTTGGAGCATTTTGTCTGTACTTGCTTGTGCTTCATTTCAACTTGAATACAATCAGAAATACCTTCGTTATTCCAGACAAGTTTAACCAGAGCTTCTAACCACACACGGATGAAAATCAGCTCAACACTTGTCTGTGTTTATTAGAAATGTCTTCTCAGACATGACAGAATTTATCTTTTTCACACTTAAAGCCACTCTGCCATTAACTGTGAAAGCCAGGACTTTCTCCTCCACAGACAAGATGATGAGCAGGATGGTAACAACAGAAACACTCAGCTTCGTGAACAAAACTAAGGATTTCATCCCATTTTTACAGCTGCAACCTTTAATACATTCCAGTTCTTCCCTCATTTCCAACCCTCTCTTTGACAGTGCCTCCCACAGAGTGTCCTCAGCAGAATTTATTAGCACATGCCCACTCTTGTGTGCCAAGATAATTAATGAAAATATTATATACACTTTGCCTCCTGATGAACCTCCAAGCCTTCTGTAAAGTGGCACTTCCTTCAACAGGGCTCAGGGCGCCTCCTTTTAGCACTGCAAGGCTGGCATAGTTTTGGTGAGAGTCACAAGCCTGGTGACCTCAGTGATGACTCGATTTCCTAGATGCCCAGTCTACACCAAAGCTCTCATGCAGCCAGTAAGACCTAGAACAAACTCACTGCAATATTACAAAGGGAGTATCTTCACCCTAAATTATGGTATCCAGTGATAATCTCCTGGAATGAATTGTTAAGCCCATTGCTAAGTTCCAGCTTGGAAGGATGTGACCTAGCAGCTTTTTCTGTTGCTGTTGTGCCTCCTCAGAGCTGTCTCCCATCTCCAACACCTGCACATGCAGACCAGCAGCTGCACTTGCATCTGGAGAGAATGACGCAGATAGTGATTTTCCAAAATGTAACCTGTCAGCCACTATATCTGCTCACTTGTCTTGCCTGGCTTCCCTCTTCTTTCTCATCAACCTCTTTGTACCTCCCTGTTATATGCTGCAAGGGCAATCATTTCATACTTAGCAGGAATGCAGCAGGAAAGCTTTCTAACAGACCACCCCGATGGCCAAACTCATACTTCAACACCTTTTCTCCACAACTCCGCAATCTGTGATCAGCATTGTCCTCAGCATCCTGTCCTTAATTAAGATGCCAACTGTGTCCAAACAACAACAGAAAAATGAGATCACACAAATGCGTTCACTGAAAGCAGACAATACAATGCTTTACCTCAAGCATACACAAAATTATTAATTGTACCTTGAAGACCAGCAAGGTTTCAAAGGTGCACTGACAGCACCCTCTTAACAGCAGGGCAAAGCTCCTACACAAAAGCCTGCATCTGGTTGGTTGCAAATGGTTCATCAGCTAATGGTTCATTGGCATAAACAAAGTACAGCTGGCAAAAGTCCAGATGAACAGCAGAAGCCCCATTTTTCTTCTAAACACCCTGCAAGGTGGTTTCCTAATTGCACAGTGCTGCAACGTCCTGGGGCAGGCTCTTTTAATATCTGGAGAGAAAAGTCCTTTGTCATCACCAATGTTTGTAACCCATATGCTCTAGATCATCTGAGGTTTGATGCATACTCTGCTCTTGTCAATCAGCACTTATCACAGGGGAGAGGCTTTGCCCAGGAAGCTGACTACAACTCTCAACAGCTTGTTGTCCCTTTCAACATTTATTTTCTCCTTGATGCAACTTCAGACAAAAGACATTGCTGCTTACATTACTGCTAAAGCTGCTGGTAAAGTTCAACCATATGAAGTTCAACCAGGGAAAGTGCCAAACTCTGCACTTGGGATAGTGCAATGCTGGATGTACAGAATGGGGAATGAGATGCTGGAAAGCCACACTGTGGAAAGGGACCTGAGAGTCCTGATCGACTAAGAGTTGAACATGAATCAGCAGTGCCCTGGTAGCCAAAAGGGCCAACTGTGTCCTAGGGTGCATCAGACACAGCACTGCCAGCCAGGCCCGAAGTTGTGTCAGGGGAGGTTTAGGTTGGATGTTAGAAAAAGGTTCTTCCCCCAGAGGGTGGCCGGGCATGGGAACAGCTCCCCAGGGCAGCGGTCACAGCACCAGCCTGACAGAGCTCAATAAGCATTTGGACAATGCTCTCAGGCACATGGTGTGACTCTTGGGCTGTGTGCAGGGCCAGGAGTTAGACTCCATGGTCCTTGAATGTCCCTTCCAACTCAGCATATTCTGCGATTCTGTGATTCCCTAGCAGCACATCAGCTGCCATGACATGACCAACACACAGAAACAGGGCAAACATGGCACTGCAACCGAGTACTACCCCTTGCAAGGGACAGTACTGCTGGCCAGCAATGATCTGTTACCTATTTGACAAAAGCAGCAGCTATATATCCTGAATCAGGCACACTAGAAAGAAGCCTGAACTGAAATACAAAAACTCGGAAGAGGCACCGGCTCCACACTATTGAGTACAAGGACATTGCCATATTCTTGTCAAAAACCCAAACACTTCCCATAGCTAACACAATGCTACTTAAAATCCCATTGTTTGGTTAGACCTGGCTGGTGAATGTGCAAATAGGCATATTGGCCCTTCCACACAGGTGAAGTTATGGACAAGGGACTCTTCTGCTGGCATTTGAGTAACATGGAAGGTGGAAGGTGTCCCTGTCCATGGCAGGGGTGATGGAACTAGATGATCTTTAAGGTCCCTTCTGACCCAAACCATTCTATGACTCTATGATTTCAGTTACTGTTTTCAGTGGATATCATGCCTGTCTCTCAAAAACCCCCCACCTATATCTATACCAGGTAATGGGCATCCTGCCACAGCAACATGCTACTCACATTCTGGGGCACTCCTGCAATCTCAGCTAGCCACCTAGGATCTCAGTTGTGCTCCTCAAGAACGTGCTAGCAATGATCAACCAACCATTTGTATGGTTCTTAGATATTTTTCCAAGAACAGCATGTTTAATTGTTTCAGTTTCAAGAGACTAGTCATAAACACTTGGTGTACATATCCTAATGCAATAACACAGTGTGCACTAGTAATTAGGATGAGAGTGATGTAAAACAATATTCTCAGAAGAGTACATTAATTTTCTCCATCACATTCAGAGATCCCTCAGGTCACTTTTATATACATGCATTTTGTTGAGACAGATCATTGTTAGGTTCCACACTAGTCCCTTTCTTTAGAATTCCTTGATTCCTCTCAATCTTGTTTGCAGATGACCAATAACCCTGCAGAAATGTAATGTATCTGGATGCAAGTAAAAATCACCCTCTTCAGTAATGGCCTCTTGAAACAAAAAGTTTGCTTGAAGATGCACATTAAAACTGTGAGACTCAATTATGCAGTTAGTCATTCCAGCAGCTTCCTACTGTGGTAGGTGTCTGGGGATAAAGAGTTGGAACGAATTTCTCCTTTTAATTCAAATTTTTAAGATCGCTATAATCCCCATATACAGTTCTTCAACCTTCCACGGCTGTACTAGCTATACCAGCCAACCTTGCAGAAGTTACCTTACACATCCGTAGAACCAAAATGGTCATAAGGTCCCTATATATATAATCCTGACATCATTTCCATGACACTGCCTATATTGAAACACTAGATCTAAAATCTGATTGAGACCGTGGAAACACTTGTAAATCAAAAATTAGCAAAAATCACGGCAAAGGTGCTTAAAATGAATTTTCTAGAAAACATGAAATGGAACCGTTACATATATGCTAGATATGTCTTTTTGCTGGCTTTATACTACTGGCAGGTTTATCCTCTTTCATGTAATGATCTAAAAGAAGTTTCCTATTCTGTGACAGGGGCAGCATCACAGATTACTACAGTCTCACAACTGAACCCGAAAAAATTGCATAACTATTTGTCCTGATTTCAGCTGGGATAGATTTAATTTTCTTCTCAGAAAGAAAATACAGCTGGTACAGTGCTGTATTTGAATTTAGTATGAGAAAAATGTTGATAACTGCACCAAAATTTGATGAGTAAGGTAGTACAAAAAGTGTTTTGCCCCAAATGCTGCATAGCTCAAATTCTTATCCTGATTGCTTAGCACCAATAAGGATCCCCTGCCCCCAGCCTACAACAAAAGAGGGGACAAGACTTAGTAGGAGGAATAGATTTGAGAAGCAGAATTTGTCTTTTACTAGATGACTGCAGAGAGCTTGGCATAATGGTACTGCAATCTGATTAGCATGGCTCACTACTTCTTTTATTAAGTAATAATTTACAATAACAAACCCTCCGATGACAGAGATTAAAATAATTCAATATTATAGTAATTTCAGGTGGTACTAAGTACATGACCAATCTTAGAAGAGATTCTGTGATACTTTAGCTGACCATCAGGAGCCTCCTTCTCTGAATTCACTGCTCCATGTCAGCGGTGTGTACTCCTCCCATCAGGGTCAGTAACCCCTATTGCCTCACCTCCATTTCTGCTATCTTCCTGACATAGTGACACACGAACACCCAGCACCAACCTTCCTCTGCAGTGGACATACAGACAAAATGAAGCCCACTCATCATCCCAAGCTCTCCTCTTCTTCACACGCAGCCAGAGGCTGGGCACCGCAGAGCTCCCCCCAGTGCAGAAGTTAAAGGTCTCTTCAAAAGGAGAAACCAGTCACCCCACCCCAGTGCACCCACAAAAAGCTCTCAAGGGAGATGCTTGTGTTTCAACACTGCATTTGGCCCCACCTTTTGCCAGAGTCACCTACTGTCAGATAAATAGGTCACCACCAGCAAAGCTTTTGACAAGAGTCCCATGTAACACCAAAGGATAGCACAGAGGACCCTGGGTTCAGTCCTGGAAGAAAATATATATTGGTACCTGCTCTCTCAAATGTTTCAGTATAGGAGCAAGGAAAAAGTCTTAGTCTAAACAAGACAATAAAAACTTGGATTTCTTTTTGACAGTCTCACATATACATGAGCAAAAGAACACACGAAAGCAAAATACGAAAAAAGTCTCAAGTAGAAGGCAACACGTTCTTACACATTAATTCTATTCTTTCCACCATCAGCTGCTTGAAAAGGACAACTGCGTAGATCAAAGCACTCTGTTACACACCAGAATTTTATTGCTGCCAAGGGAATTAATTCAAAAGGAAGATCACCCCACTCATCTTAAATTTTAGGATAGAATAACCATTAATCTTAATTTTCTTCAAGAAATTCTCTCCAGCCAGGGATGATGCAAGACTCATTCCTTCCTGCTTTCACTCCTAGTTGTTTCCATCTGCTGCCAGACTTCCATCAAACCTAGCTACTTGCTACAGAGATATTAAATTAATGCTTGCCTGCATTTGTAGCCTATTCTCTGAGCTGCAAACCCATCCCTCCTTCTCAGACATGACACTGTAAGCCCCCTGAGGGAAAGCATGATGCAGATGTGCCGAAGGAGATGAAAGCAGCAGCTTATGCAAGCAAGCCTGAATTTCTTATGCAGAGGCTTTCAAGTTATACTTGTATGTCTGCTAAAGAGCAAGGAAATTTCCTCAAAGGCTAAAGAAAAAGATGCTCCCACATTGAGAAAGAAAAAACCACCATTTTGATACAAGGCACAGTTGCATTATCTGCAGGAAATTCGGCAGTTTAGATTAGGCGAGAAAGGGCAGGAAAGAAATCCCTCACATAAATGAACATGTGACTTCAGAAAATGACTGGATTCTGCCTTCAGGGAAGAGAAGAAAGCAAAAACTACAAGATTTACAGGGATTGCTGTAAGGCCGGGAAGGGAGGTACTCCTTCTACGTCTAATTGCTGATGCTTAGCAAGCCACATATTTATGGGCTTATCAGAGAAAAGGGGACATAGATTTTAAAGGCAGTTGTCTTTACCTATTGAGTTGTTTAGCAACTCAAGAGGTAAAAGAAGCGAATTAACCTCAAGCCCAATTATATATTTAAAACTCATTCTCACCTGCTGCTATTCAAATATTGCTTTGTGTTCCCCAAGAAATAATCCAGTATATTATGTTCTGCCCCAGTTTGGCCTGTGACCATTTTTCATCTGTTAATTCTGGGTTATTCCTGTTCTGCTTTTAAGGCAAGCTCAGGCAGCAGATTGTCCTGCATAGTCTGGCATCATTAGATTGCACTCTGCAATTCTGCATTTCACTCTCCTGGAGAGAACCATCTGGTCTATAGGTTTTAGATGCTGACCACCTGGGTGGAAGCAACTTCATTAAAAATTTAAGGGGAAAAAAAAAAAGTACTTCTGCACAGTACTTCTATTAATTTAGCATGCACCTCTAGAACAAAAACACACTCTGTGTTTTTAATACATTACATATACCCTTTCTAGTTGCTACAGTGTTTAGTAATGAGGGAGTTCTTAATTTTTCTTTTGTTTCAGTTTACTGTATTTTTCTATAGTTTTAAACTTATGCAGAAATTTGATGGATCTTTTCACATCAGCACCACTAACTTCTCATTGGAGCAGATAGAAAATATACATACAAATGCTCTCAACTAATTTAGAATTCCTAAATTCAGTCAATAATGAAGTCTGAACAAGTAAACAATATATTTATATTAAAGAGAAGGAATTAAAAAGGAAACTCTTTTTCTCAGTTGAGAAGCATAAACTGCATATAAAAATTATGCTCTGAGCTGGGAAGTGCCTCATTAATCTTGTCAGCATGTATGAATGGGGAGCTTTTCAAAACCTTTTAACATCTGTCTGATTCTATCACTTGTAAATCCTTAACCATTTCAGTAGGATGAAACAAAGACCTAGGCAGACTACTTTCTAAAAGCCTTTGGGTCCAGACAGCCCACTGTACACATCATTATACACAAATCCTCGGGGTGGAATAAAAAAGTAAGAGTACAAGGAAATTAACTCAGTCTTCAAATCCCACCATTTGCTTGGATGCTGTTTCCTGGGAGTCCATAATCCATTTCAATCTACCTTTTCAACCCCCAAAATCTTCTGTTTTCTGGAATGCTACCATTATAATTTGTATTGTTTGTTTGACACTGTGTTCCTCTGAATAGTAAATAAGCAAGCTACACATTTCATCCATATACCATTGCCCTCACAGAGTACTACATGTAAGTCAGCTCCTCACACAACCTTTCTGACAAGCATCAAATTAACACACCTTTATAAAGAATAAAGCCTCAAACATGCTTCAAGAAAATACAAATTACCACCTAATTTCCCATGTTTTTTAAAATATGAGGGTTTTTAAGTCTTCAGCACAAAGATTGGAGCAACATATATAGCCATGCTACAGAGAAAACATGTTCCCAGAGGTGCATGTTCCTTTTTGTTTCCATCACAGTATCTGAACTGGGTCAGTCTTTAGCTCTTACTCATCTCTGCTGGTAAGAAAAAGCAGCCTCAATGAACAGAACTAGTGGGAGGGGGAAAGATGTACACATACTGTAAGGAACTTCATAAAAATAGTGGTTAAATACCACTGAGGGTTCATCTGTTCTGAACAGTATAAAATAGCATTTGCAACCTCTGACTACTTGACCCCAGTGTTAAAGAAGGGGAATACCAACACGTCAAAGAGCAATATCACAAAGCATGTTTAGACTAAGGAATGAACAGGTTTATCCATGTTCTTCTCGGGTCAACTCACAAATAAAATAATGGTTTGCCTTTTTTAGCTTTCCTTAGAGAACTTCCAATTAGTTCATTAACCAAACATTAATTTTCCCAGTAATTACTATGTACCCATCCTTCTGCCCTTTAGCAGCAGCATTAAGAAACTGCTGCATTCAGATGCAGTGTCACTGACACAACCACAACTGTGTTCAGCCACTGTTCCCCCTACAACCGCTGGAACTCATAGCTACCACAGGCTTAACTCAGCCTAGCAGAAATAACTGTTTTCTTCTCTTTTGGGAGACGACCCAGTGACAAAAATATCATTACAGGAAAGTTATTCAGTAATACAGCCAACTGGAATTAGGGGCCAATACAAGTGGTCACTTCCACATAGGATACTGGGGCAAACCAAAAAATTAGTGGCTGCCTATGAGCTGCTTATGCTAAGAACAGCAAACAGCTGCCAAGAGCAATTGGTCTGCCCTGGCAATATAAAATGAGCTAACAAACAAAATAAGGAATGGAAAAGGCACATTACTTTCCAGAAGAAGTTGCTACTAATGTAGGAAACAAAGGTGTCTATGATATTTATTGCTACATACTGCAGACACCTCACAGAATAAAAGACTAAAGAGAACTCAGTGTAATTTTCTCTGACTTCTAGAAACACCAAGCTGGAAGGCTGTACTGCTGTATTGTACCTTGGGACACAAGTAACTTAAAGAACACTTACTTCAACCTTATTTGTTTGTATACTGCGACAAAACTGGGAGACACCTAAAAGACGTTTAACAGAATGCTATTTGGAATAAAATGTTAATAAGCAAAAGCACAGCTGAAAGCTCTGCAAACATGAGCATTGACACAATGATTTGTGCTCCCTCTGTCAAGTTCACATGAGTACAGAGCCCGCAAGCTGCTCCCAAGACCAGAGCCCACTACGTTAAAACTCTCCAGCAAAAGCACTGCCTAGTTATGAAATATTAACTACAGCAAGACTCATTGCTCAGGACTAACAGCAGCCATCCATTAAGCAGGGGGCCAAGCTTTACAATTCCTCTGAGAGCCACAGAAAAAAGTGCCTGCTGTCATTCTTACTTCAAAAGTCAACCTCAGTAAGTGAATTGCAAGTTCATTCTTCCTAAGACAGGAGAAAAGAACACAAAACCCAATCTCCAAGAGGGAAAGAAAGGTCTTTTAACATCTAATTCCAGAAGAAAAAAGACATTTTATATCTCTTTAAATGAGATATTATACTAGGTACTTCTGTGGTGTCACATATGTTACTGAAGTCTATCCTGGATGTAGTGTCTAAAAACACTACATAGAATTATTCCAGCACACATTGCTGTACTACTAGCATTACCAAATGCAGAAAACCGTATTTCATACTATGGAACACAAGACACAGAAAAAGGCCTAAAAGCTTGAAACGTCCAAACAAGAGCTAATGCAGTTTACCTGTTCAATTCCAAAACTGCACACGTTGTAAAAAAAGTCTGACATGAAAACTGTAGTAAATTTAAGCTCATTTGAGAAGTATTTTAACTGATCTTAAAAAAAGACACCCCAAACCCAAAAAGACCTCTAATTACCCCCAATTCAGAGACATCTAAAGCAGGCTCCATTTTCCTGGAGGGAAGAGACAGGCACTCTCCTTTGCATTATGATTTTGCCAGCTTTTTGTTTTTCAAATGTTATATCCTTCTACAGAATTTACTAAAATTTTTTAACAAACATACTTGAGATTAAATAATGCATCTTCACATTTCCTCACACCCCAGGAGTCAATTTAAACAGCTTGTTCAACTGAAACTTTGTATTTCCTTCATGCAGATGAATATTCAACAGGTACTAACGCAGCTCTGTGTGATTCCCTGTGAGCCTATTGAAGTGACCTGGATTAAAGGCAGAACTAAAAAGAGATTTATTTGCTTTTAAAAATGCAAGTCCTTTCAACTCTGTTTATAATAAGCCTTCGCAAAATCTATTAAAAAAACTGTAAAAGCAGAATTTGCATTGCTGCAGATATAACGAGCTACCTTGCAAAAGGTTCAAGCCATAGGTGGTGGCAGAACTTCTCTCCAGTAGTTTAGATGTGTCATGTACCTCGAGGCTTCACTAGGCACCTGGCTACTTCCAGAGAAAGGATGTCTCAGCCACCTGTCTTCCACCTTGCCTCCAAAGACATTCCCCGGACTTCAAAGGGCAGATCTGACTTTTTGGGGTGGGGCAGGAGTTACTGACTTGCTCCTGACTTTAGACTACTGAGCTTACTCCGTAGGTGAAAGATCTCACCTTTGTGTGTGGGGGCTCTGATGTTTTAAACCTCACATACAAACCACAACAGCTGATAAAGAACTGGCACACTCGTGTCAAAAATCAGCAACCCAGTTTCACCAATCTCAAACACTCAGAGAGGAAGTTCTACATTATCTATATTATCAGTCCATAGACAAAGCATTTAAAGGGCAGTTGAGATAAAATGAAAACTTGCACATGTTTCTGAGGAAAGGAAGTGATCAAGAAAGGAAGAGAGCTCCAGAAAGAGCAAAGAGAAGCAGTGGGAAGAGCCAAGTCCAGATGCATCAGAAAAGCAGAGAGGAGTGATCAGAACATTAGTTGCTTTTAGCTTTGAAAGCTGATGCAGGAGGGAGAGGTGGAGGAAGACAACTGAATGAGAGTTTGCATGGGGCTTTTGACCAGGCAAAGGCACTGTTGTGCTTTCAATGAGATGACTTAGTACAACATTGCTCCAAACACATGTTGCATGATGCTTTAGAAAACAGATATTTCTGAGTGATTTAGATTTTCCTGTCTGAGAGATACTGTTTTCTAACCTAAGAGAGCATCTGAGAGAATGTGCATCAAGTTCTCCCCAGAAAGAGAAGTTTAGCTTTCTTCCCCACACCATACTGTCAGCAAGAGGTTCTGGTGCAAGAAAATGGGATTTAATAAACAAATTTAAACAGAGTTAAGAAGTTCTCAGTCTAGGTATTTAAACAGTCTTCACCCAAATACGAAATAGAAACAGACATAATGCCAAGTGCCCATCCCAGGAAGGCTGGGAACACCACAATAACTGCTTAAGATCCTCCACAAAAAGAAGACAGAGAGAGGAGGAGACAACACTAAAAAAACCACCACTTCAAGTCTCTACAGACTAGATCAGGAATGCAGCATAAGACTTCCCACCAGAACTGAACACTAGGTTAAATACCTGTTGGCATTCCTTAGACGAGGTTAGCTGGCAAGTTAAGGGCATCCTGGCCTGTATGAGCAATAGTGTGGCCAGCAGGGCCAGGGAAGGGATCTTCCCCCCCCCAACTCGGCACTGGGGAGGCCACTCATCAAATCCTGTGCTCAGCTTTAGCCCCTCACTACAAGAAAGACATTGAGGTGCTGGAGCGTGTCTAGAGAAGGGCAATGGAGCTGGGGAAGGGTCTGGAGATTATGAGAAGCAGCTGAGGAAGATGAGCTGGGGTTGTTTAACATGGAGAAAAGAAGGCTTGTCCCTCTCTAAAACTGCCTGAAAGGAGGTTGTGCCAGCAGAGGCTTAGATTAGAAACTAAGAAAAATTTCTTCAACGGAAGGGTGGTCAAGCATTAGAACAGGTTGCCAGATCTGTGAAATCATCATCCCTGGAAGTGTTCAAAAAACATGTGGACGCGGCACTTGTGGACATGGTTAGCATTAGAACACAGTATTGCTGGGTTACAGGTTGAACTCAACGACCTTAGAGGTATTTTCCAACCTAAACAATTCTCTAATTCTATGCTAAAGAGGATACAACCTAGAGCAAGTATATCCTTTACCACCACAGACAATAAGCCTTCATAATCTTTTAAAAGAAGAAAAAGAAACAAATGGATGTTAAGACAACAAAAATTCCTTTTTAAATTGATACTTTACTATTCAAAATGCTGGGAAAACGGCAGCAAAATATGGACATGCCTCAGCAAGAGATGAATCTAATATATAATCAACTAGTATTTAGTATACAAGTGACAAACACAATTGCAATCCATGCCATAATTTTGAGCACTGGCACATGCAATATTGTTCCTTTTGAAGAAAAATGTTAACTTATTTTCTGTAAACACCATAAATACAGAATCACAGACTCACAGAATGGTTAGGGCTGGAAAGGACCTTAAGGATCACCTGGTTCCAATCTCCCTACCATGGGGAGGGACAGCCCCCACTAGATGGGGCATCCACAACTTCTCTGGGTAACCTGTTCCAGCACCTCACCACCCCCTGAGCCAAGAATTTCTTCCTAATACCTAATCTAAACCTGCCCTTTTTCCGTTTAAAACCATTTAAAACCTTATCCTAAAACGCCAATATAAAAACTCCTTCTCCCTCCTTTTTATAAGCCCCCTTTAGATATTGGAAGGTGCTGCAAGGTCTCCCCAGAGCCTTCTCTTCTCTAAGCTGAGCAGCCCCAGATCCCCCAGCCTGTCTGCACAGCAGAGATGCTCCAGCTCTCTGAGCATCTTCATAGCCTCCTCTGGACCCATTCTGCTGCTTCACCAGGACAGAGTGCAGTATGTGAGCACACACACAGACAAGTGCATGAAACCCAGCTCGAGGGAAGTGTAAGCTTTGTATCCTGTGTATGCATACACACACACCAATTTGATTCTCTTTAAGCCTAGAAGTGAACAGTTCTGGTTCCACAGAGAATTACTTCCATGAAAGCATATTCAGTCTTTTCATGTTTTGAGCAAATTTCGTAAATACAGTTTTGGCATATTTATCAGCTAGAAATCATAGCGAAGAAATGCCATGCTGTACTGAATTCCTTGATGACAAAAGCGTCACAGCTCATTTAATGACACAGGATGTCTCAAATACTGAGTTTAGTATTATTCTGCAAATATTCAGGAAAATATCAACAGATTTTCTATTTAGCAATTTAAGGATTAAAGCAAATTTCTTTCATAAAAATGTTGCATTTCTTTTAGAATTTAAGTATCATAACATAGGAAAATTTGAAAAAGCATTACTTGCACAGCCAAAGCATATTAAACACGCCCAGCCTATAGATTTGACTTTATCAGGTACCGGTACTGACTACCAGGTATTCTTTCTCAAGCACTGAGAAAAATACTTTATTTCAAATAAAAGTCAGAGTACCTTCAGCTTCCCTAATGAGCAAACGTAATTTCAGCCTTGGGGTTCATGGCAGCATCAGCCAATCATGCTCCTGGCCATTGCAGTTCCCCTTGCTCCCTTACTCCTGCTCTGGGTCGGAGACACTCTTAAGCAAAATGAACTGCTTAAGCATACTAAACTAGCAAAAAGCAAAGCACTACATTGAATTACATGACTTCTGCCAATTTAGATTTCAGTGGGCTTAGCAAGCTGGAAAAGCTGAACACGAGTGGGTCCAGGGCAGCTCCCCAGCCCAGGGGGACAGGCCAGCCAGTGGGCAGTCCAGGCTGCTGCCACACAACAGCCCCAGCCAGCCAAACTGGTCACAAATGTCACTTAAGAGGTCAACAGCCACACTGGAGGAAAGGGTCACTTTAACACAGGCTCAGCATTTCAAGGGATAAAAGGAAAACAGAGGACCTACATGCCCAACGCTGCACACCTGAGGAAACCTCTTCTGCAGGACTTATTTTGCTCTGTTCAACTGACAATATGTATAATGGTATTATAATAACTCAGTGATTGCATCAGACCAAAAAAGATATTTGCAGTTATGTGGCTGGCAAACTAACAGCAGCGACAGTGCAAGAATATGCCCAAAATTCCTTATGTAATGAGCTGAATTTACTACTACAGCCAGTTTTACAAAATTGTCTCAGCATTTTAGCATTTTAACTTCAAACCCCAAAAAAGCAACAGCATGTATCACAAAAAAAAAAAAAAAAGAAAAAAAAGAAGAGCAATCTCTTCATACATCTCAAAAAGGGAAGCAATTAAGGCCTGTACTTTTTCCGATATCATCAAGGACACTGGAAAACTGCAGAGAAAATAAGAAGATTGCCAGGAATTAGACTACTCTGGTAGATGAAAGGATGGGGAAGAAGTGGGAGGAGAATGAGCTATTTTGCACATTGTGCTGTTAATTTTCCAATTGAATTGTCATTGCAATGCTTTTACTTGAAAGTTTACCGCACAATTGCAGAGATATGAACTGCTATCAAATCTTCCAAATGCAGCTCAGATTTTCAGTCCAGAACTCATTATCATCTTTATATTAAACATTACAAAATAAGCCATTCTGAAAACTCACAAAAAGGTGAGGTTGCTCCAAACCCCAATGTAACAAGCATGTATTGATCAGCTAGTTTCTCTCTCTGCTTTTCCAATCCAAAAAATGGTTTGTTTTTTTTTTTTGCTTTTCTCTGTCTAAAATCAAGACAGAGTCTATCAGCCATAACCTTTGAAACACTGTATTTGTCAGGCTGTAGATCACGTTCTGTTTCAGAGGATGGAGTTCTCTCTCCTGCAAGAAGTATCAAAGGCTACTGAATTTGGACTCAACAATGTGTTGCACAAAGTGCTTCAAAAGTGCATTTATGCAACAGAGAAGAAAGCATGGAGGGATAACCATAAAAGACCATCAGGCATTAGCATGGTCAGAATCCTCCCCCATCAGACACATTTGCACAGCTTGACTGCATCTGCAGAGTAAGAAACTACTGAAAAATATACATCTGCAAGGTATTTTAAAAATATACTTTCTTCCTTCTGCTTGATACAAGAATCTTCCCCACGCCACATCCCCCTCAGTCTGATTAATGTATTGAAATAATGTACACAGCAGGTACCACAGAGACCCAGATTAAGGAGTCATTGAAATGAAGACTTTCCACATGTGGAAACCAATAGTATTAACATACTAATTATTTTTTCACAATGATATTTAAACAGTCACAGTCTTCAACAGTCACAATAATTAAGGAAAGGACAGGAAACAGCATTTTATTCCCTGTGATTGTATTAAACTTTTCTGCATGATTAAGCTAAAAGGACAGCCATCATTTATCATAATATCTATCAAAAGATTTAGAATTCACTGGAATTGTATGATAACAGAGAATTAGGAATTCCTCATCTCCCAAATAATCTTTCTTGCACCACCTTACCCATCCTTTTATCTTCAGGAAGAGGATAAAAAAATAACATGATTTTCACTATGTGGTTTTTCTTCTCGTTTCTTATTGATTCTTTTAAATCCAAACAACTGTTTTATTTTGACACAGAACACATGGGATTTCAGCAAAAATAACGATTTAAAAATCCTGTCCTTCCACCTAACTGCATCATAATGAAGAGCTTTCTTCTGTTTGTTTTTTAAGTTTTATTGTCACAGCAGTGCAGGAATGCACACTGGGAACATCTGATGGATCAAAATTGGAAGGTGTTGAGCAGAAAGTTACTTCTGTAAGAAGTCTCATAAAATAGAGGGCTCTTAAAAAATATATATAAAACTATGAAACCTTGCTCTTTAGTCAAAATGTCAAAGCACATCATAGCGTTTAACTAAAGAAATCTCTAATAACCAAAATCTTGTGATGAGGCTTTCAAGCCCCATTACTCAACCTCTGGTAGATTTCTCAGTGAAAACTAACTGAGCAATTCAAAGAATCAGCTTTTGAATTCCTACTGGTTAGGTTTTCTAAATTATTCTCCTTTTCTTTCTCCTTTTTAATATTTACTTCTACACCAGGCTTTCTACACCTGGTTCTAAATGACACAGATATCATGTGATTAATCTCTTCTAGTTGAAAATGTAATCTATTTTAATTGGAACTGAAAACTTGTTTGAGGGGTGGCAGGAGGAAACGGTTCCTATTTCCTGCTATAGTTCTCTCAGCATCTAATTACATTCATAAAGAGAAACAATGGGGAGGCTGCGTGTTATTCAGTTTAATGTGGTTAATTACACTATTCCCCCTATGCATGCAGATACACCAGAGGCTCACAACTGATACAGCACCCACACAACACATTTATCAGCTGTAACAACTGCGCTTTGAGATCACATATGATACACGCCCTAGATATAAATACTTGTTTACTGGAAAAAGTTTCTAGTTCACAAGAAAAATGTAATATGCAGCAGAACAGACACCAAATAAAAAAGTGACCATTAGCATCTGTGTTTTCCATAAAATTCTGGACAATATGAATTTAATAATTGCTGCAACTAGAAACATACCTTTCCTACTGAAATACCTTTCTCCATGCTTTTCTGTAAACAAGATACTTTGTGGCAGTCCTTTTTTTATATCCCCATATCCCAATACACTAACAGGAGTTGAACCAAATACTTCAGTTCCAAAAATGTCAAGAGATTTGTGCCAACTCAGAATGGAATTAAGGTACCAGTCAGATCTTTTGCAAGTCAGAATCAGTGCCTAGGTATCCCCGAGGACAGAGAACTATCTATCCCTGAGGCCAAGGTTTCAACTGGGACAGTGACACATCAGCTGACCACATCTTCTTCATTATTACTCTTTCTTCCAAGTCATGCTTGCATCAGCAATGGTCTGTGGGTCCAAAGGCAGACAGAGGGTTGGTACTCAGGGAAGGTGCAGATGAAACAGCTGCTGGCACTCAGAGCCGCCTCTGAACACGAGGCACTCCTCCATACACTCTGCTAATGGGGAAGAATCATCAGCTCCACATTGCAGAGCAATAGCTTTTAATGACAGCTTAAATGTCAACAGTGCTGTTCCCATGAAGCGTGAAAGGACTTGGTCTTGAGAGAAGAGACATCTCAGTGCTCAGACAACAACTCTTCCAAGGCCAGATTTTTCAAGTATAAAATCACCAGGAGAAAAGAACAAAAAGGTAAAAGAGCTGCATATGGTCCTTCTTCTATGAAAATTCAAAGAAATGTTTCAGAGGCTTAGAATGAAACCATCTGAGCTCAGATGAGTCACTGAGGTTCTTGGAGCAAAACAGACAATATGGATAATTGATAAAACAGGGACAGACAGTAGGAAGCATAGTCATGAGGGATAGTCTTGATGCTTGAAGAATATGATAGCTTTTGTGAGGAGTAACCTCCCTCCCTCACTACACAGTTGGAACAGTAGGAGTCTGTTCAGAAACATCATGTTCAAGAAGGAAGGAGGAACGTGTGTAAGTTGGAAAGAACATGGGGTAGTTAAGAAAAGAAGTGGCAGAATTTACTCCGATCTACCTTTGAACCTCACCCTGTTTTGAACAAGAGGCAGCACAATGTGACTTTCAAAGGTACTGGTCAACCTAAATTATTTTAAGAAAAGGGCTTAATTGGGAAGAAGAAAACAAAAATCACATTATCTTCATTGCTGAATGAAACCTATACTGAAAAAAGCTGCAGTCCGGAGAATAGGTCATTGGCGCCTAGGGAAAGAGTGTGATGAATTAAGAGCCAAAGAACCTGCAAATGTTATGAGAAGATAAATGTGTTGGCAGACTAATGCTTTGATTTTGTTTAAACTAGCTAAAGTGACTAACTTAGCTTCAACAGTACAGTGAATAACTGCTAGTGCTATAAAGTTTTAACCTTTACCCATTCAATTAATGTTAGACCTCAAAAGCTCTCCTAAAAGAAAAAAGCTTTACCGAGAAACTAAGGAAAGGTGATATTAATATTCTGGATATTCTTAAAGATAAAAGAATACACAAACTTTGAGGTTTTAGAAAACATACACGCCCCCAAGTTTTGTTTATGCAATTGAAACACATTTCCTTCTACCATAAAAATCTGCAGGAAGCAAAGGCTTCAGATCTTCATCATTTCATTGCTGCCTCAATCCAACAGAAATCCAGTTTATTCTTCACTGCCTCCCCAAGTAAGGTAACCTGACATTTTTCTCAAACGCCTATTTAGAAAATGAGACTTCAAAGTAAAAGGCTGACTTGCATTAGTTGCTTACACTTATCTGCTCTCCCATACTTGTGGTCAATCTTCCAGCCACAGCAACAACTGGAGACCTCTGTGTTCTGGCCTTACTGCCCTGGTTACTCTTCCTCTCTTGCATATTGAAGAATATATGGCCTTGATGGCAAGTCCATCAGGAAGCAGCCAGACACACCAAACACAAGCCATCAGATGGCATCTTCAACCAGTTACATTTTAAGATCATGCCTTCATGAGGAGATCCTGCATTTGATAAGAGCCTTTGTATTCTGAAGCCTCAAGCTTCTACACTAGAAAAAGCAGAAGCACTAGTGAAGACCTATATTGGTATCAATGATCTGACAGTCATTTTTCATTGCTAAAATTGTCATTTTACTGAAGACACATTTGTTCCCTCAACAAGGATTCTGGGAGCCATAGAAGTATTTTGCACCATGCACGATGTCTTCTTTGCACACATCTCCTTAATGATTTGTCTGTAATTTTACAAGAAAACGTAGGTGCAATGCCACTGAATTTTCAAAGAGTGACTACTGATGTACACAGGATTTAATTGCATTTGACACTGGTCCCCTGTTAAGAGGTGGGTTTGGCCATAGCTAGCCTCTATGTGTGTTTGGAAATTTTAAGTTTTACCACTATAATGAGAAAGCCTATTTCTCTTAGCAGATATCTTAATGAAAACAAAACAAACAAAAAACCACACCTAACTTCAAGTAATTCTGCAAGGAACGGTGAACTACAAGCCTACTTTTAATCTGCTGCTATCAATGACTATGATAACAAATATAGCACACAAACCACACCCAAATCTGTAACGACTGCTTTACTGTATTTAGAGAGCAACCTAGTCTCACCTCAACACTGTTACCATGCTCATCTCAAGTAAAATTTTTGTCCATCTCCTGCCATAGGCATTGATAATTAACTGCCTTTTAGAGACAAATATTTTCTTATTTATTTAGAATCTAAACATGATTTTCTCTTCAAAGGAGTTTTATCCTTTCAACTGGAGTTTTTCAGATTGTTTGGGGAAAAATACAACCTACTTTTACGTATGCAATCTGATCTCACAAACAGCTCTCAGGTCTTCCTCTCAGTACTTTTAGTTGTGTACCCTGCACTGAGGCTAGTTTTTTTTCTCCCTCTTAAAGTCTGACAAGAACCAAAGGAAATGAAGTGGAACAAAGAAGCTACATTAGCTTTCATAATTTATTGCTCTAGACAACTCCAACTATTGCCTGTGACAGGAATCAAGCCAAGCAGAAAGAAAATGAAAGTGTTCTGCCACTTTGTCAACAGCTGAAGTCACAGGATTCATTTCTATGGCCACCAGCAATGTCCCCAACCCCTGTCACCACACTGCAGCTACAGACCTGTATGTACAGAGGGCACTGAGCACAACGGAGAACAGCATGAAAAATGAGCTGAAATGTGTTACATGTTGTTTTCTTCATGTTTTTAAGATTGTAGACCAAAAATGATACGTTTAGTTGTTCTTTACTAACACAGGTTAACAAAAAATCTGACACAGTTCACTGAATTTTATCTCCTTGATTATTCAGATTTTTTTTGTCTGGATGAATAAACTCCTGAACTCACAAGCAGTTCATTTTGATATCTAAATTCAACCTATTCTGATTAAAGCAATAGTTTTGTGGTGTTTTCCACTTGGGAAGGTAAAATTTTTTGCAGTAGTAGATTTGGAGTGAGGAGTAAGAACGACTGTCAAAAATTGAACAGGGCAACTTTCAGAAGTACCATCTGAAAGCACTAATGCTGGTACACCTAATGAGCAGTAAGGTTTCCCCACAGCACCTTCCCTTGTGCTGAGCACCATGGCTGGTTTTGATTCACACAAAGACTCTGAAACTGGAGCTTAGGCCTTTGCCATTGTGCCCTTGAGCTGCCTGCTTGAAAGATGACATACCTGGATCTATAAAAATCTCACAGAAAGGAACAACACTGACTTCAGCCAAGCAATCCACAAGGTTCAACACAACTGCTAAGCTCAACATGCAATAAAGAAAGGGAAAGAGACAAAATGGTGTAAGTCATAGACTCCTCTTGGAAATTCACTTGTTGCTCAATCTTCTTTAGTGGATGAGAAGCAAAATCCTCCTCACTTATCCAAAACATTTTATCAGGAAGCAATTAGCATCCCAAGTGGTATCAATACATGAATTTCAACTAGATTTAGACACCCTAATCTAGGAGAAGAGAGAAGCAGGGGCAAACACAGTTATTGCAGACAGAGCACCAACGAATAATTTAAAACTCACCATTTAATTATTTATGCCCTTAAAGATGCACATAATGACACCTGTGTCAGAAGAAAATGTTACAGCTTGACACACTACCAGTACAGATCATGTACATTATTGCCAGAATGCCCTGTGACACTTCCCAAGACTTTCTGAAATCAGCTGCTGATTGAAAAGATGTTCCTGTTCAGCAAAATTAATCGCCATAATTTGGATTATGGCGTACATTTATTTGGAGATCATGGATATTTTAGAGTGTAAAGAAAAGTTTAAAATTTTATTTCTAAAGAACCTAATTAAAATGTTTTGAACTATAGCAGCTTTACTTTCCACTTAAAAAGGCAGTATCTTCATGGAAGGTATTATATACACTTGGAAATTATTGTACAAATATTCTCTCTAGATAAATGCAGAAAACCAAACAGAGAAAGCATCTGTCTCAGCTCTGGTAGTATTTCATAGACTAATTAAAATGCTAATGGAAAAGCATGTAAAGGCAGGAAGAAGTAGAAGAACCACCCACCCCAGAATAACATCAGTGTATAAGTATCATTTCCAGCTTCTAATGTTCTCTGATTTATGCTCTAAGTGATGACAGGTTATGTTTATAGTATCTCTTCAAGAAGGAACCTGCTAGTTATCTCCTTTGCACTTGCCAGTGTTTCTCAGCAGGTTTTGGTGAAAGGTTAGACACACAAAAACATGGCACAGATGAAGGCAGGAGACAGCTGGCGTTAGCTCCAAATGCACAACCAGACTCTGAACAACAGAGGCACACCTCTGCACAGCGATTCCCAAATCAGATGAACACAGTGGTACCTCCTATGGCAACGTTCAGCTGACACAGAACGCTGTTTGTCTCTGACTCGCGATTAGTCCACCCCCTCACACTTCTCCAGCTGCTTTCCTTGATTTCTACCCTGAAGCTGCTCTACAGCTGTTGCAGGTACAGTGTGATTAAGACCAAATCAATCTCCCTTCCAGCCTCACACACATATAAATCCTGATTCTGTAATTATTTCACACTCATACAAAGTGGGGAACTCTGGTCCATGTGTGACTGGTAGATTTTTTTATTTTCTGAGGAGGAAGGCAAACATAGGCTGGAATTTCCCTCTGCCTCCCTCTAGCTCCTACTCACTTCAGTAGCACCTCCATCCAAAATGGATGGAAGGAGGAACATGGGTGGCTGGAATTTCAGCAGTGATCCCACTGCATTCCCACATCCCTTGCCGATATAGACTACAACCTACGATTGAGTTAAATTAACCGAGGTGAGAAGCACAAGGAGGAATAACCAGGCAAAGCTAAGAGAACACAAAAGGCAAGAACAAAGGTTCTCTCTTCCTAATGAGGATTACACAGTACACACATCATGGTTATTTCCAAAAAAGAACTCAAGTGTCAAAGACCCAGCTCTATCTCAAGCTGTGCCACTCACTACAAAATTGCAAAGCAAGTAAAAATGCTGATTTACAAGTTTCCAAAAAATATTTGAGAAGCCATAATGAACACCACTGCTATGATGTACTCTGTCTGTTTGGAATAGTCCTAGAAGAAATGCGAATGTGCTATACTGTGCTGTCAGTATTTACATGATCAACTGCCCACACACTAAATAAAAGATGGCAAGAACAAAGTCCTAAAGGCTTAGGTGTTTGCAAGCAGTCGGTTTTGTATTTTTGCTGGTGGTTATTTTTTTAATCAATGCAATTTCTGTGCTGACTTGAAGCCCAACATAAATTTGATATTCCATTTCACAGCATCAAATTAAGCTCTGTATCTGAAGGGAATCTCAGATTCCACAATTTCATTTTGGCTTATTTGACTAGAATTTTTGCATCAAAGAAAGCAAACCACAGATAGATCATTTATAAGAACAAGTAAGGTAGTTGTAAAGAATACTGTCAGTAGTATCCACTGCCTTGGCAATAATGACAGATTTAAGCAGCTGCTACTAGCAAACATCAGCTTTGCCAAAATGTCAGATGCTAATGGCTGAAGCAGCTCAATTAAGCTACAAGATACAATTGCTTTGTTCTACCAGGGATGCAGGCAGGCATATTTCAATCTATATCTGGAACCAACAGAAGCACTTAGGGAAAGAACAGATAAAAAAAATCTGAATACATACAGCCTTACATCTTCACCTTCTTTCAGAAGTCCCAGATTTTAAGCCACAAGTGATTTGATGCTTTATGAGTTCTCAATAAAGCATGCAAAATAGCTGGAGCAGTGTCAGTTTTAATCAGCAACCCAAATAAAGGATCCAATCAAGTTCACTTTAGCTGTTCAACAGTATGTTTATATGATAAATTATGTTTAACCTAAGTTTAAATGCAGGTTTTCTGTAGTTTAATGACATTCAACAGTGATAACGTAATGGGAAATAATTGTTGAAACAGCAAACTGGGTTTATGCTACGCTGCGAAATGAGTGTATCTACCACATTTAAAAAAATTATGGCAAACAATTCTTCATAAAGTCTAATTAATTTGAGAGAGCACATCTGCCTTATACAGTAAAAAAATGTAAAAGCATGTAAAAACAACTGGACTATCGTTTGTTTTCAAGATGGATACAAGAGTAGATGGTGCTATTAATACTTTCCTGTTCCTCCACTCCGCAGTTACGACCTGTTCTGCTGAAATCTGACCTACAAATGAGATTGTGAATTGATATTTAGAAAGAAACAAGTAAAAGTTTACTTCAAACATCTACCTCACTGCAGGAAAAGTTAACTTTCCTATGATGAAGACGAATTAACTGCAGGCCATTAAATCTGAGAGTGAGAATAATTTGCAGAGATGTTTCCAGGTCTCAGGTTTTACTGGTCTAGAGCGTATGACCAGTATAACACAGCAACTCAAACTGATACAGTTATACCAGGAACATTTGCAACTCTCATGCATCTCCAAGATACAGAAAAAAGTGTCACACTGTAACCAGCCTCCTATTCTGAGGGCAGACCCCATCACACACTCACTCTTACTTCCACAAACAAAATTAAAGATGCTTTTTAAAGGTAACTACCAAACGCATTATGGCATAGAAGGGAAAAGTGTCATTCTTACCCTCAGAAGCTGCAGGCATCTACACTTCAAACCAGCAATTAAGCTTTTAGACTTGTGAGTCCGAAGACACCAGCCATTCAGAAAGGTTCTACAATTTGATCATGTATAGGATTTTTTCATGGCACATACGTAAATATTCTAGTTATACATGTCCTGGGAATTCAATAGTATCTCCAACAGTAATCACAGTACAGAGGGTTCAACCCTAAGTGTGAAATAAAGAAATTTTAACTAAAATTACTTTAACTGAACTGTTAATTTCAGACAAACTCTGCTGTGCTAATATGGATAGATCTTACAATGCCTGTAGGTCTCTAATAAGGAATCTTGTTTATTTTCCATGCTGAAATTCTATCTTAAACTGCTTCAAAGGTAAAGGTCAGAAAGAATTGGTTTAGTTTGACTCTCAGACTGGATCAGATCATTCACATGTATGTTACAATTCAATGTAATTTTAAATACTATTGCCTTTTACTATAATGTGGGCATAAACACTTTTATCAACTCATCTTAACACTGATCACTTTAGCCAGAAATACTTGCTGTTTACAAAGCTTTAGCTTGCACAACACTAGCAAGCTACTAATATTATTTCATGCTAACAAATGAGAGAAAGTGTGCAAAGGAAAAAATATATGGGGAACATGAAAAAAATCTGGGCCCAGGACACTCTACCATTCCCTGGCAGAACGCAGCAGGGAATATCTAGAAGCCTCCAAGATCATAAAGGCACATGCTGCCAGGAAAGAGCTTTCCCTCTGTAGTTTTTATGGACCATGGACCCATAATGTACAAAAGTTTCCAAAGGTCACATGAGTTGCCAAATTTGTTGCCCCACAGGCTTGTCTACAAACGCCTACAACCTCTCCCCTCCCATCAGTTTAGAGTTTCAATTGCAAAAACTCGCTGTGTGTTCATGAAGATACAAACATTACAAGCAATTAAAGTATTTGGATCTCTATAATGCTGTGACATCAACCAAGCCAATGGAATTTTTTACCCAAAGACACTCAAAGATAGCGCCAGTGGTTGTACTTCCCCTTACCATGTACAAGGTCAGTACTTACACACATACTGCAAACACATACACACCCTACCTTACACTATGGGATGCAAAGGAAATAGCAAGGAAGGCTCTGCAAAACACAGTGGTTTCCTTGCATCTACCATGGCTGTAAGCATGGGAGCTGCAAAAAACAGGACTAGTATGGGAAATCAATATGGCCAAGGAGCTCTGCAGAGACTGAGACACTTTCTACGCTGCAAAAATAAGCTCTTACTCTGTCTTCCCCAATGCTCTCCCCTCTTCACATACTGAGCTGCACACACCTGGCAGTTCAGAAAGTGTTGAACACAGGCTAGCACAGAGTCAGGACTTCCTCAACGAAGCATGTCAAGGTTTAAAACAAAAGTATATGCTGTTTTACCTATTTTCCATTTTTTTCTAAATGAAGGAGTAACAGATGCTGGCCCCTGTGCCTGCACATAGCCTTGCTACAGTCACCAAGTCAGAAACCACTGTCATGGACACTGCTGGGGTGGCAGCCACACAAACAGAATGGAGAACATCTGTACACAGAATATTCATACCTTGCATTTCTTTACATATGCCAAAATCGCAGGTTTACAAAGATGTATATGAGTTAGGTGTTTGTGTTTTTATTTTACTGGAGGACACTCTTGTTAGTACTGATGGGTAGAGACTAGCTAAATGGACTGCACAATGAGCACGAAAAATGAGAGATGTCAAATGTGACAAGAAGAAAGAGCACATGTTAATTGTTTTTAAAATAGATACCAACAGGGAAAAAAGACTTATCTTACAATATACCAATATACATCTTATTCACTTGTGCAGTCATATGTGCAAGAGGTGTCACGCTATTTTCAATCAGTATCTGTAAATCTACCAATATCCTCAAGGAAAATAATTTAAAAGATACAAGCAAAGATGAACAATGATAGATAAATATATCATTTTATAGGTCTAGGTCTATGCTGTTTCTAAGTATGTAATTTAAGTAGGTATTCATTACAATCACAGAAATGTTAAGGTAGGAAGCTCATTCAGCACAACCTGCCAGCTTCAAAGCTGAAATTGGCTTTCATCATCAGCTACTTTGCTGTTGAAATCCAATTCTGCAATATGATTGCCTGGCTTTTGTATTTTAATCCCAGCCCTTTGAGATTGATAATGCTATTTAACCTGTTGTAGCCGGTAATTTTTGTACATGCTGGAAAACAATTCTATCATGTTCCAAAAGTGCAGGTTTGGTTGCTTTGAGAAGGACCAGTCTTCACATTTAGGATGTGACAAAATTAAAGCTTCAAGTACAACCTCTCTTGCATATGCATTATGCTACAAGTTCTTTTCCATGCCGGGGACAGAATGAACCATACTCATGCAGTGAGCAATTCAAGTTGTGCTTTCTTGATTTGTGCAAAATGTGCTTTAGTTATAAAACTTCTACAAACCTTACTTTGAAGACAACTCATTTACATACTTTCAACATTGCTCAGTACAGCAATATCTCATAAAGATGTGTGAATTACTATCTGTCTTCAAAACACAGGTGAGCTAAAGGTCCATTTCACAGACCAGGAGCCAAGCAAGACAACACTGCCATCAGAAGTTTACCTAAACTTGTTTTTCTGACACAATCCATTTAGAAATCTAAAGAACTTAAAATACAGAACAGCTAATTCTCTAATATTCAGAAATAAGTACATACATTCACATAGCGAGAAAGTCACCCATGCACTGAAGTCAAAAGGACACATGCTTGGCGTGCAGTTAAGAATGGTCAGTACCCAAGCAGCATATTTTAGATTTGGAAGTGAGAGCCCATAAAACCATGCAGTCAGTCATCATGCAAAGAAGGCTAGCTTATATCCTTGCCCAGAATCACTCAGTGTAGTAATGAACCTCTATAATAAGGCTACATAAAACTACCCAGTCAATTATACATCTGGCATTCCCAAATGTACTTTGGAATGTGACTTCAGTAAATACTGCCATCAGGGTGGTTCAGAGATATACTTCTTTAGCCTTCTATAAAAAAAACCCCAACCTTTAAAAATGAGCCAATTTCTCCAAGTATCATTACCCTGTTATGAACATAATACAGGACTGGAAATTCTAAGACTGCCATAAAGACATCATTCCACTGAACAGCTGTAGTCTGCTGGTACATCAACCTCATTAAACAACAATCTTAAAATGAAGTTCACATGTCTCCAAGTGAAGAGGTTACAGATTAAGTCAGTCAAGACAAAGCTGCCTCAACACTTCCCAGATACAAGAAGAGTCCTGATAGCAAAGCACTTGAAGTCTCTTCTTACATCAGGCTCTGTTCAGATTCCTACCCAGTGAACAGCAGCCCAGGGTAACAACTGCAGGAATAGCTCACTGTGGCTGTAAGCCAAACCTGCAGTGAACTATGCATGTGTGTACCTATGCAGAAAATTATGGGAATTTGAGCTAAGCTCACAAATAGGTTCATCAGAAATACTTCAAAAGGCTTATTATCTTGCCCAATTTGAAAATAAAAACGTATTAATTCAAAAGGACAATCACAATGATGGTTCCAGCTAACCACAGACACAGAGTAAGTTTTATACATAAATACAAAATAATTGATTGTGCACTCTACATTAAGGCTTTGTGCAACTTGCACCCAACTATCATTTTCTCACTCAAATTCAGACTTTATATGTTGTACCCACTTTACTGCACAAGACTTTACTTATAAACACAACTCTGACACTTTTTCTGAGAACAATTATATCAGCCCTAAAAATAAACAAAAATGAAATTTCAAATTATTGGATAGCTACACAGGGCTTTAAGAAAGAATTTCTCATATTCTTTAACATTATCAAGTACATCACTCTAATAAGCCACACTGCTATTACTTCTACAGTTATGCACTTCTATTTTTCTTAATTTTGTTGATTACCATCTTATAAACTAGCTACAGGAATATATTTCTAAAAGATGAATGCATGTCCCACAAAGAATCCCATATTAGGGTGGTTTATTAGTGATTTATGACTGTCATTCTTCAACAAGACTGCTTCTCTTGTATAAAACCTAAAATTTGTTTTCTTATCCATTCTATCAGTGGCTTTTTTTGTTCTTCCCAATGTTTGAACAAAGCTTTCCTCTACTCCACAGTTATTTCTTGACTGCCTGTATACCTGGCACTTCCACCACATCATCAGTCAACTGATATTCTCTTTATCCAGTCATCTGCTGTCATACTACTCACACAAAGAAAATTGTCAGGCCCACAACAACATGCCTCACAAGCTTTCTCAACCTCCCCCTCACAATTTAAGTTTTTCCTTCTTTTGATGATCGTTTTCATAACTACAGCTTTCATGTTTGTTCATATGGAAGATTAGCACTTCTCAGCTACGCTGCTAACACTCATCAGGAGCCCAGCTTTCCTTAGAAGAGAGGAGCTACCAGCCACCCTGAAGAATGCTGCAGTATCACAATCACTGCATGAGAATCATTTCAAAAGCAGGAACAAAGCAAGGTGTAGGCTCAACTGAAAAAAAGAATCAAAGACTTAAATTATACCAGTGTTATACAATGGGGTAAACTTCAGGAGATTAATCCCCAAAATATAACTCAGAACAATTCCAACACCTTCAAATGCATTTAAGAAAAAAATTCTAAAGAGAAAAAATGAAAAAGAAAGAAAGAGAACATTAAACACGGGCTTATGGAGATCAGCTGGGACACAACACACCAGAGCTGTCCTCCTACAGTCTACATCCTCAATGGATTTAAAAAAAAAAAAGGCAAAAATTACACTTGGAAAAAAAATCTCGATAAAAAGGTAGAATTTTCTGTGTCTGTGTCACTCAGTTATGGACTATGGAACTGCACTATGGTACTGCACCTCTATGACTTCTTCCACTTATCCTGAAGCGTCCAAGAAAATATCTGTAGGACTTTACTCTCAGTCGACTAAGGGGATCCTTTTATTCATTCTATTTGCTTTATTCATCCATGAGCTGCAACATGATTGACATCTGTTCCATCAGAACTGTACAGCAGCATGACAAGCTAATTATTATATAAAAGATGATACAAATTACCTCTCCAGGTCAAGCTACAATCCTCTAGTTGGATGTAGTCTTTAAAATTACAAGTTTGAGTAACTTGTGCATCATTCTAGTCCAGACACTATACCCAGTTTCAGAGAAGGTTACCTGAAAATGAAGGTTTTATTATTTCTGTGTAGTTTTTGGTGACTGCTACCAATATTATTCACAAAAACTGGTAACCCTGCTTCTGCAGCAAATGAGTATTTCTTGTACTTTTATCAGGACTCTTAAGACGTAAAAATGACAAAAGGACCTGCCTTCTTAAACCAAGTTTTATACTTTGGCTTCACAGTTTAAACTAGCTGGAATTAGATATCTTTTACCCCCCAGCTAACTTTCTATGCCACAGATCAATTAGTTGTCAAAAATGCATTCATATCCAATAGCAACAGCAAAATATGGGAGGAGGCACATTAGAGCAAGCAAATGCACTCATACATTCAGAATGCAGGCGGAGGCAGGAGACAATTAGAGAAGGAAATTCAAATATAAGGCATTTCCTGAGGATTAATGAGTGGGTGGTAGTGTTTCATAGTCAAGGGCAGGATGGGCTCTGCAACCGGCACAATTCATTAATCCCCCAGGCAACACAAACTGGGATTCTGCTACTTTCTTCTGCACTGCTTATTTCCCTTAACATCTATCTAAAATTTTCACTTAATCTGACACCATCATTCCCTCACAGAATCACAGAATGGTTTGGGTTGGAAGAGACCTTAAATACCATCCAGTTCTAACCCCAGTACCATGGGCAGGGCACATCCCACTAGACCTGGTTGCTCAAAGCCCCATCCAGCCTGGCCTTGAACACTTCCAGGAATGGGGCATCCACACCTTCTCGGGGCCACCTGTTCCAGTGCCTCACCCTCATAAGTAAAGAATTTCTTCCCAACATCTAATCTAAGCCCACCATCTATCAGTTTGAGGACATTCCCCCTTGTCCTGTCACTGCATGCGTTTGCAAGAATTCCCTCTCTTGCTTTCCTGTAGGCCTGCTGCAGGTACTGGAAGGTGCTGGAAAGTGTTCCGGAGGCCTTTTNGGTACTGGAAGGTGCTGGAAAGTCTTCCGGAGGCCTTTTCTTCTGCAGGCTGAACAGCTTCAGATCTCTCAGCCTGTCTGCAGAGGAGAAGTGCTCCAGCACCCTGAATGTCTTCGTGGACCTCCTGCAGACTCCCTCCAACAGGTCCATGTGCTCCTTATGTGGGGAGCCCCAGAGCTGGATGCAGCACCACAGGGAGGATCTCACTGGTGCAGAGGGGCAGAATCCCCTGCCTTGCTTTGCTGCCCACACTGCTTTTGATGCAGCCCAGCACACAGGCGGCTTTCTGGGCTGCAAGTGCACATTGCCAAGACATGTCAGGTTTCTCATCCACCAACACCCCCTAGTCCTTGTCATCACCTCTCCTCTCAATCTACTTTCTGCCCAGACTTTATTAGTGCTTGGGACTGCCCCGAGCCACATACAGGTACTTACACTTGGCCTTGTTGAACTTCATGACATCCACAGCCCAGTGCTGTGTCTATGTCTGAACAGTGCTACTATAATAAATAACATCTATAAAATTATGGAATTAATAACTGTACCAAAAGGCCAGGTAACTTTTCAAGTTTCAGAAAGCAACTCTAATTTTCTCCTAAAGACTAAAAATGTTCTCTGCCTTAGAAACAGAAAGAGCTCAGCAGATGTAATCCTTTCCTATAAATTACAAGCTGCTTGATGGCCTCCATTATCCAGTGGTAGCAGACAAAGAATCAATCAAGTATTGGAGAGAACAACTGATTTTCAAGCTCCCTTTCAGCGCCTTAGGAAGCCACATACACTAATGCACTACTGAACGTGTCCCAGCCAGCAACCACACCCCTCCATCACCATAACTGCACACTAACCTGTGACAGGTGCATCTATGTCCAGCAAATTTTTTTCCTGGCGGAGAATCGAAGCTCCCTCTGTTATTATTCTCAAAGCGACGCTCTCTTCCAGTCTCCCTTCTTTCATAAGGTGTGCCTTTAAGATATCCACACGAGGTTTTCCATCATTATCAAACACTTCCTTAGCTGTGAGACGGTGACTTGGAGGAAATGGGACAGCTAGGTGGAAAAAAACCAAAAAACACGTGGTCACTCTTTACAGCAAAGTTTCTATTACTGACACATTTCAAAACACATCTCAGCTGCAAAACAATGTCAACAAAGATCTTCTACTGCCTCTTACAATTTATGGTTCAAATTGTACATAGACTCCCAAAGATACCATTAAAGCACATGTGTTCTCTGGGATATATTATTCACACGTGCAAAAAGAAGTAATTCATGCTTAAAAATTGAGAGGAACATTTAGGTCATAATTACAGGTAGATAGACTCAAACAAGTCCCCCAAAAGGTGCAGGAATATCAGGGAAAAGAGGGAATAGAGTTTAAACTGCTCTGGTAGAACTAGAGAACATTGACAGAGGACTCCCTTCCATTACCAGCATAAAATGCACAAACAAGTGCAGTATTTAATATCTGTGTGTGGACATACACAGATACACTCCAATTAAAATTCTAAAATCCAAGACAGAGTTCCCTTTAATGACTTTGGGTAGGGGGATGTAAGATGTTGTCCCTGTATAAGTAATAGTTCGCTACACAAGATACATCTGAAGCCCACCAAAGTGCCAAATGGACTGCTCCAGCAAGGATAGGGCAGAGGATATATCAGACTGGAGTTGGAAATAAATGAACATGAAGGTTATTCTAGCAACATGGCAGCAACCAACGAGCTGCATACTGTCCTCATGTAAGGTCAGAAGCATAAACTTATATGTTCCTGCTCTCCTGGAGCCAGCTGGAGTGAGAAGGCTCGGAGGTGATGCTGCCAGTTGCCAAGATGAGCCTGGAACATTATCCCAGCTTAACCCCCTTTCCCTCACAGCTCTATCGGCATGGCATCAGGCAGCGCCTGCCTCACCAGCCACAGGGTAATTACACTGATCCTGCCACTGCTGCAAGAGGGTCAGGCTGTTCCAGAGCTAAAAGCAGGGAAAGGAGGTGACCACAGGGCTGGTCTCAGTTGGCCACATCTGCAGTGCAACCCTGTCCCTGCCAAAGTGAGACATCCCCGGTGGAATGTCTCACTGGCAGCTTTGCCCCATCACAAGACATGAAACCCTGACCCCAAACACCGTAACAGATCAATCTATCTGTTAGCTTCAATTTTCTTCTAATTTCACAATCAGTGTACTTCAAAAACTCATAACTCACACTCATTATTTAAAGTTCAAACCAAGCACTCTTCACTTACACTACCAGAAGTAACAGAACAGAAAATAAAAAGTTCACTTCATGCAGTTCTGTCCCACTGGTATTTTTAACAAAAACATCTTCAGAAAATTCTTTTTATTCCCCACCCCCCCCCCCCCCCCCAGGTTTTTTTTTCCTTCTTGCTGCTCCAGCAGTCCATTCACGGAAGTAATCTGGTGCAGACTAATGAATGTGGGTATCTGCAATACACTGAAGCCTGACTGCTCTCAGACTTAAATGCGGGGCACAAAAGGGAGAAGGTGAAAATTTGTGAAATAAACAATTTATTATGCAACACAGGCTAGCTAGCCCTAATGATCCTACACTTCCAGCATGGAGAAAGGAGGAAGGGGAAAAGTTGGTACATATCTGCAATCACTTTGGCTGGAAGAGGTACATCCCATTAGTTTGCATTCCTCAGCAAGACAATGGCCACTGTTCCTCCCCAAAGCTATGATAATGTACAAACCTATGGAGTGCACCGTTACTCTGAGGTAACTACAATATATGCATGTATGCTGAAAAGAGATTTTTACATTTATAAAGACAGAGCAAAGCACAGAAGCAATGACAAGAGCAAACAAAAGCTGTGACATAAAGCCTATTGATATAAAAAAAAATTACATATGCTGAAGCATTGTAAGAGTTCTGCAGGCAGAGCTCTAATGAAGATGTATCAGTAGCTAATTAAAGAAAAAAAGAAACTGTTCCAGTAGCAGATGATTCATGATTAATTAGCAAAAACATGAGTGACTGAATAGACCACAAACTGCATCTTCCATTATGAGAATATTAACTCTGAATGTACACATACACAGAGCTTCCACAGAAGAACAATGTAAGAAATGGTCATGTTCATGCAGAAGTCGGTTAAACATCATTTTTTATAGGTAACAGCTATACCTATATGTATATTTATATATCTAGATGAATACCTGTATTATCCAATATCCTTTTATAAAGACAATAAACATTTAACTTCCATTGCTTTATAGAGAGCAATGTTACCATCTGAATACACAGGTATCCATCCATCTGTTTCTCCATTCCTTTTCTCTTTTTCTGCTTCTTTAAATATACGGTATTAGCATATATGAACAAGTAACATAAATGCAACAAACTTCACTGCTATCAGAAATAAACCCTAGAAATAAACCCTAGAATCTCATCAGAGACCAACTGTGCACACAGAATACACAATGAGGAAGAGCATGGAGCTGGGAGAGGAGGCTGCCAGGGAGAGGCAGGAAGAGGAAGGAGTGGGGGACTGAACTGCCAGCACTGAGCTCCTCGCTATGGCACAGGCCCAGGGGATGGTTTTGTAAAAACAGGTAGGAATCTGTATTAAGCAAAGGCCATAAAACAGGGAGAGGCAATAAAATTTGCATCTACATGTAAGATGTATTTTTAGAAGTTTAGTGACAAATGTCACTACAAGACCACCACGCAAGACTCATGCATGCCTAATCACACTCTGTAAAACTTAAAACCTGGACTGGTGTTCACCTCACTTATATTAATTTCTTTATATTGGCATAAAAAACAAACAACTATTCACCATGTGAAATACGACCCCGGTGCTTTGGTAATAAAACATGGACCACAACCAAATGCAAAGGAACAAAGTTTTTAACCCTTAACCTTGGCCTGTCAGTAACATCCTCCCAAGATCTGAAAACACAAGAAAATACTCTTTAACCAATTACTAGTGGAGGTTTTTTCTACTTGTGCTTTCAGGTCTCTTGAGCATGTTCCAGCAAATGGAGGAAAAGATCAACCTGTTCTTTTACTGTTCTTGCAGGCTCCTGCAAAACCCATCTTAACGTTAACACAGCCACTGCAAAGGTCAGACATCATTACTGTTTCTCTCAAATATTAAGCAGCCTCTCTGGAACAAATAAATAAACCATAAAGAGCTCTGCTTAATTAGAGTGGACCATGCGTGCACACATAAATTAAATACAAGCATGTGGCAAAGCAAGCATTATTTTGTTTATATATTATTCATTTTAAAATGAAGCCGTACACTAAATTAATACTCTCAGAGGAGGCTGCCCATAAGAAAAACTTTCATCAATATTCAAGTTCCCTGCAAATTATCTCCCTCTGTAATGCTCATCCTATAATTTTATATAACTTATGCTGTATGGCTGTACATGACTATATTTATGGCAGACCATACTTTTATGACAAATAACTGTTTTTATTTGTAAGGAAAACACGCCAATAACTGCTAACATCTCAATAACCCAATGCACTGCATTTGTCTCACGGCAATTTGCAATTCTCCATTTTGAGAAACACTTGTACTATAGCAGTGCCTAGAGCACAAGTCATGAAACACGTTGACACTTATGCCACAGGTGCAAAAAAAAAAAAAAAAAATTAAAGGTCACTCTGCAGCTTTGGGTTTTTTACATGTACTTTTTCATAACCTTCAGACTCAGTATGCACAAAAATTTCCCAAAAATTATGAAATAATTATGATATAAATTATGACAAAAATAATATCGAACTCCAACAAAACTGTACTTTATTAAAATAGGAACATTTTTAATAGTTAACTAACAGATTTTGCAGTCTGACTTTGAAAATCGACACCCATTTTATAATGCGGTTGAACACATAGCATAATCTTGAGCATTCCTGCTGAACAACATCTATACTGGAGTTTTTACTATTTAATCAGAGGTCTGCATTTCTGCACCATACTGGATCAGACAAAACCTACACTGCAACACAAAGAAGCAGCCAAAGATCAACTTTTTTACCTAAAGACATTAGTTTAACAGTACCTACTTCCAGTACAGTTGCCTATGAAATTCTGGCGTACAGGGTTTGTATGAACCTAAGGGCAAGGAATGATGATTTTTTTTTTTTTTTCAAGAACTCTACTTAATTCAGGTGACAGACAGAAACCAGAGGATGAGTCACTGCCATCCACAGCTGCTAAGGGGAACAGAGTGAAACCCCCCCAGGCACTGCAGGGCTCACCAAAGCGGTGGAAAAAGGAAAGGGCTCTGCCAAAGATGCTCAGCCTTGCAGGACATGGAGTTCTTGTGTGACAAACATTCCCCCTCCACAGATTTCCTCAGGCACCACATGGACAATGCTTTCATCTCCATACACACGTTATCTGGAGACAGATTCACCACTCAAACACACTGAATCACTGGGATCTCTTTTTTAACCAACACATTATATTCTTAGCAGGTACTTTTTAAGAGTACCATACAGAAGCATGAGTTATCTAGAAGAAAACATTTCTTTTTAATATAAATTTTTGCACTACAGCATTCATACCATGTGCAAGTTGTTATTAGCTTTTTGTGTACTTGAATTGTAGACAGGAAAATGTCTCCACCTTATTAAAAAAAAACAATTATTTATATGGCAGCAAAAGAGCCAAACCAAAATTTTCTCAGTGGAGCTAAAACTGGAACACATGTTCCGATGTTTTCTAACAAAAACTATCAGGTTTCATTTTACATTAGCTACTGTCATTAGAGTAGGCACTGGAATTGGCAATCTCTCTCTAAAAGATCAAGCTTTCACCTGCTATTTTAAGACATGACGTATTTGAGGACTGTTTTTACTAAATCTGCTCACCAGATGGTGAAAGTGTTGGAAATTAGAATCTGGAAAATAAACCTACAGTATAAAATAAGAAGCAGCTATGAGGATTCCTATAGAAATTTAGCATGAATTTTTCTTCATTGCCAACAAGTTCTTGCAGTGTAATCAGAAGTGCTCACGACCGTGTTTGCTAAAAGACGTAATTAAATTAACATCACTCATGAGCAAGGCACTTTGCTTCACAGAAAGCTGAGGTTTTCACTGGGCAAGCCATTCAATACTGCAGAAAGAAAGGTCCTTCAAAACGAGTGCTGCATGAAGAACCTTTGAGCAACAGCACCTGTATGTGAACCGAATTGGGAGCAGACAAGAGAGTCATTCCTCAACAAAGCCAAATTTAGAGAGAAAACAGAAAGGAGCTCCTTTCACAGATATCTCAGATGACAACACAGAAAAGAGGCCACTTGACAAGAGGCAGTAACACCTGTGGCCTAGAAAAAACAGAAGGTACTACAGGTTGGCAAGGAAACTGCTTCTCACAAGACCGAGATGAGCCTCGCTAGCATTATTTTTTGATGTACAAAAGCTCAAACTAACAAAATTTAAGAAAGTAACAGAAGACACTTCATCAAATATCCAAGTTCCAATGACTATTTTTAATATATTCTAACACTTCAATCATAACTGGGGAACATAACAGTAAAGGCCAAATTGCCTCAGAGAACATTGCCTAGCTTTGGACAGAAGCTATGCTGGGAAGGTGTTGGTGAAAGCAAGGGCTGTGCAAACGATGTACTGATCCCAACATACTGCCAAGTTGTTCCCAGACACTAAGGCTGTGGCCTTCCAATCAGCAGGCTTCACCCTTTCACTCCTCCAGTGAAATGCCCCATTCTAAGACAACCCAATCCAGCACACTACAAGCAGTCCTCACGTAGCATAACACTATGATATACCTCAGGGAAGCAAACTTTTTACATAAAATACCTTTGCAGCATTTGAGCCTCTAATTTACATGGGAAAGATGAAGTCTCACCCCTGTGCACCTTGTTACTTCACAGGAGAAGGCTGGCCCTGACCAGCTGTGAAGCTGGCACTTGCACATTGTGCCAGGAGCTATTTCATTACCTCTCAATCATATGGATAAGCTTTTGACAGGATGATCTCTCAACTACCTCTGCCACTTTAATGAACATACAAAGATCTTTTTGCAAACACATGAGTGGCACAGCAGAGAGGAAGGACAATGAAAGCCACCATTAACTTGGAACTACAGAATAGGGATGAAATCCTGTCATTTCTGTCTAATTACCGAGCTGAAGTGTGATGGGCTGACCCTGGCTGGATGCCAGGTGCCTGTTCTTACAGGATGACAGGCTACAGTACTGCAACTTCCCACCACTTCAGGAATTGCTATGGTCTTGTCATGGCATTACTGGCCTCCTCCAGAACACACAGTACCTAACAACAAGCAAAGTATATAGCAATGCTTTTCTTCAACGCTTTAAAAGAGCAAAACCAACCTCCTCATAAACTCAGGCCAAATTATACTTGCAAAGAACAACCATAAGTAGCTATGTCACCTTCAGTCATCTCAAAAAAAAAAAAAAAAAATCTGTTAAAAGCAACGCCCACTACTATAGGATTTGATTTTCTTTATATTCACAACAGGAAGCTTTAGAAACCCTACAGAAGAATTTACACAACAAAGTTCTTCAAAGGGATTAAAGCAGGGGCACAATATTCTTACTCTGGGCTCAAATGAAGAATAGTAAAAAAAAATCAAATGGTAATAAAAATCGCCAAGGCCTGGATAAACTCACAAAATTCCCTTGGTGGTTTGACTCTCAACTAGTGAGTTGATTGACATGTACCCATCTCAACCACTCTGAACACTTTTATAATAAATTGTGGCATTGATATCAGCAGCACCGATAAATGTGTATTCCTGTAACAAGCCAAATCTAATTCTAATTTTCCCTAATTTCTGAACAATTAGAAATAAAAATGTTTTTCACTTTCTCAGAAAAATTCTGAAAAAAATGACACCAGAATTTTTCCAGAACAACTTTTGCAGGCAATAGGCACATCAGAGAGTATAGGAACCCTGAGAACCTAGGAAGAGATACAGGTTGGAATGGGGAAGGGAAAGAGGTACACTTTAAAAGAATTACATGAAAGGAAAGCCTCCTAATCCAAAGAAATGGGTCTGTTTGAAATATCATATTGTAGCGTAAGCAGTTATATAGTGGCACCATTCCCACACATATCTTCCGGCCAAATACTGGAATAAGTGAACAAATCCTATCAGTCTTACAGAGCACAAAACAACACACGTCCCGATAAAATACTACAAAAGAGTATTCTTTCCTTGTGTTCGAGATCATATGCAAGTATCTTTGACATTTACGATCCACTCCTGTCCACAGTTCATGGATAAGAAACCAACTACAAAATAGAGAGGAAAAATTCAGTTCAACAGGAAACATTTCCAGTGAGGACCAACACATACAGTAAAAACTGGAAAATGTGATCGTACCTTCCTGGCCTCATCAGAAAAGTTTGTTTTTCTACTTTGTTACACCCAAGTTTTTCCATAGGCCTCCAACTGAATACTGTTGAGCTTTGTTTTTATTAGCTTTTGGAACAGAGAACAATAAATTTCCCAGAGTTTAAATTCCTTTATAGGAACAATTCATTTGGAAAAAACAGCCAGGGGGAAAAAAGAGCCCTGTAACAATGGAAAATACCAAAGGTCTTCCAAGACTTAGATAAGGAATTAGGCGCACTCCTCCATCCCCCAAAATACTTGAGTAATGGATAATTTCTACGCTACAGCTTCACTATTGCTCCCAATTGGAAGCAATTAGGAAGAGATTGCATTTGAAATTATTCCAATCTACTGAGAAAAAAACCCAAACAATTTATTCTAGGACCTGGAACACCTTCAGGTATCAATCCACATTTATGGCACTATTTTCTTCTGATTTTCTAGTTCATCTTTGGTCAGTTGACGCTACCAAATTTCATCCTCTTACATGGCAAAGGTAGCTAAGAAGGGCACTGCAAACAATTCCTAACCTACAAACTGAATTCCCTCTCCAACCTTCTGAGCATAATGAGGCACCTTTACCAAGTTTGGTCAGACATCAGCCCAGCTTTGACGTCTAGCTCAAAGTTTCCAATGAGATGCAAAAGGGCAGGGAAGCAAACACCATTTCTTTTCCAAAGCTATTTCATCAGGGTAAGGCTTAAACACGACCAAGACTTAACTTCCAAAAACTGGCCACTGTGCACATTAAGGCACTTGTCATGTGGATTTGTTAAAAAGAGTCACAGACTCACATGGAATGGTTTGGATTGGAAAAAACTTTAAACAGTATCTGGTTCCAACCCCTCTGCCATAGGCAGGGACACCTTTCACTAGACCAGGTTGCTCAGAGCCACATCCAGCCTGGTCTTGAACACTTACTCCTAAAAGGAGAGATGAGCAAGTGCAGGTAAAGCAGCCTTTATTTGGAGATACTCTGTTTCCTAACACTCCTTAAATGCCACATTACAGAAATTGCTCTGCTTAAATGTCAGCCTGCAGAGGTTGATTCCTGGAACAAAAAACACCAACACACCTCTTGCTGATAAAAAGAAAGTTCACTGGGCAGAGGAAATGAAAATTCTTGCTAGCATTACTAAGTAATAGTTTAAAAAATATATCTTACATTTCATATTTAGGGCTATTTGGCACCTAGCAATTGGTAAGTTTCCCAAAGAATGTGCAGCCTACAGGACAAAGACAAGGGGGTAGGGATGCTAACAGACCAAGCTAATTTACTGCCTGTCTCTTCCAGGTTCTAACTGCTGAATGCCAACTAAAGGACTTGCAAGTAGCATCTGTGAATAATGTAAGTTTTATTTGAAAAATTTTTTTAAAGCAAGCTTTTGAGGAAACAAACAAGTAAAAAACTCAAACACCTTACCTGAGTCCATAAATATCAGGATGTGAAAAACGTTTAAAATATTAATGATTAAACTATGCCATGTGAACTAAATCAAGAAGTCATGCTGACCTGTAGATGTTAACCTGGTTTATTATTTTACTGATCATGAGGCATGCAGTAAGTAGCAGATACACACCAGCACCTCATAAATCAGTCAGACAAAGTCTAAGGAGTAAGCCTTATAAATATAAGCATGAGTAAGGACCAAGTGTAGCTGGAGCCAAATTAACCTTAAGAAGTTGGAAACACAGTTGATGTGTGGGTGTTTTGTTTGTTTCAGGTTTTGTCTGAATTTTTTGATTTTTCTTTCTTTTTTTTAATCCTGAAGTGCTTTGCTTGTTTTAGTAGCATTTTTTGCCTTTGACAGAAGTTTTAAATCAGCATCCTTCTAGATGAGTGAACATATACTGACTCATACTGGTTTATGGTGTATGAGGAACTGGCCAAGCTCTACACATGCTAGTGTGAAAAACATGTTTTCAGAATTCCACTAAAACTGAATTCTGCTTGTTCAACAGACAGGAAACACATGCATTAAAACAAAATAAAAATAAAAAACATGTACCTAGTTATATAACAGAACTAATTTATGCTAGGTTACAGCTATTATTGATCCAGTAGCAGCCCTTTCTTATTTAGTGGCAGGTCATATGTTGCTGGAAAACCAGCAACATAAAAAGGTACTGGTCTTTTTTTTTTTTCCTACGTAGTTAAATGTATAGATACCAACAGTCCTCCTAGCATGGTTTGGCTACGTCTGCATTGGGATTTAGGGACATACACTTCATGTTACAGAGTCTTATTTTAAGCAAACCAACAAAAACCATCTCAGACTTTACCCAAAGAGTTGAAACAGCTGGTTTCTCCTGGCACTGAACTGTAGTCAGCACAATTTGTTTCTTCTTGCCTGGTATCAGAGCTAACGCTTGCCAGTCCAAAGCCACAAAAAATCTAGAACATTTAATAGGGGAATTCAGCCCTTTGTTTACAGAAGGGGCATGAGCAGAAGGCAAAGCAAGCCCTCCATAGGCCCTGTAAGCAATGGTGCCTTACTCTCCTGATGAAAAGAACTGAAACTCTTCCATGAGATTGTTATGAATAGTTTCATATACAACTTGCTCTTCTTCCAACATGCTCAATGAACTAATTTTCCTGTGATGTTATTAGAGTTCACATAGATCAATACTAAAGATTATGGACCACATTCACCACTGTGCTATGCTGTTGTAATGCCATTAAACAAATGTCCTTTCTAATCCAGCATTAAGGGATTACTTTGAGCTTTGAAACTGGGTTCTGCCTGCTCATGATGTCTGAATAAAATTTACCAAACCCAACCCAGTGACACAGGCATTAATCTCAAGTAACGTGGCTGTGAATCAGCCCTGGTATTTTTGTTTGGTTTTCATGCCTTGCCTCTGCCAGCATTTGTATCATGGAACATTCGTGTGGAAGTTCTGCCTTGGACCCATCTCCAACGTGTATTTATTTCCATCAACTAACCTGGACTTCTGTAAAAAGTTGTTTTTATTTTAAGAGTAACACATGCAGAATTCGTAAGAAGGAAAATTAACGTTTTTAAAAGGCAAGTTTTTGTTGATTGGAACACTACATAGTTTGATAGGCACTTTTTTTTTTTAACTGTTGTTCTTTTTTTCTTGGTATACGTGACAGCAACAGAATTTCAAAGCCCTCAGTAAAAGCTTCTAGTCCTGTATTTGAAAGGATATTTAACCCAAATCCTCCTTTTATTTATTATATCTTTTATAGCTTTTGTAAGCCATATCTTCCCTCAAACCTGAATTGCTGCTTAATAAATGTTAGATAAAAATAAATCTGTCTAAATTTACCATTTCGCTCATACTCTCTGAAACATCCTGTTCTTAAGCAGAACATTGCAGTTTAAAAAAAACAGCTTAATGAGGCAGTGAGAGAATGAGACACCTGTGCTTTATTCCCAGATCTGTTGTGTGCAAGCAATTTAATTTTCACTTGCCAGTGACTAAACACACAGAACACACAAAACGACCTCAGCACTGGCGTGCTCAGTTCTGCCATGCACCATCGTGTGTTTGTCATGGTGAATCTGTGTGATGCCTTCATGAAGACCAGCACAGCACAACAGGACTCCCTGCACACTTCCCAGAAAAAAANNNNAAGCCATTGAAGGAGCACAGTTACCAGAGACACCAGGAAAATGGGACTCTCTCATTTGCTAATGGTGAGATGGCATCAGGCACTTTCGGTCACATCTTGGGTCTCAAATCCCTTAATGGAGAACAGGTCACTATTATTTCAAGCTGCGATCAAAAGAGATTTCAGTCAGCCACAGCTCACCTTACCAAGTGCAGTGCTGTGGCTGAGAGATCTTAGCTCAATACTATCTTCCCTTACCCTGACTAAGACCAAAATATTTTTCCAAAGATGACTCCAAAGCCCTGGATCAGATAGAAGGAAAAGAAATGTGATGCTGCAGCCTAGGCAGATGAAGGCATCAGGGAAACTAAATTCACGTATTCAGCTACAAAGGTCACTTCCACATTTGACATTCCGTGGTTCCCTGGACATAAAAATGGCCTCATCTGTCACAGGGTTAGGAATTTTGTTTGCAATATTCCACTACTGCACGAATAACTTTTCTCTGGTCCTAAGGAGTCTGAACTCTTTTTTTAAGCTAAGCAGTTCACTTTTTGAGACGAGATGAGGAAACTTTTTTTCCTCCAGAAAGAAGTAATAGAGTATTAGTGCACCTTCCTAGAGGTAAGAACTTTTACTCCTCTTTGAGCTCATGTTTTAACTAGCCAGACATGAAGGTACAGCTACAAGACTAAGGGGGGAGAAGAACAGAGGGACAACTGTGCAACTTACTGCTGCAGCATGGCAGTATTAATACTCAATGTTTTGAATTTAATGAATGCTTGGACAAATAAAATTAAGGTATTTTTCACATATGGAACCATAAAAAGCAACAAACAGGATTCAAGTGCTCTGGAAAATAACTCAAGTTTCTTAGATTTCTGCTTATACATGAAAGCAAGCACCATTAGCCGGAGGAGAAGCCTTGGACGTTATATATCATAGAAATATAAAAAACAGATCCATTCACCAATGGACTGCAAATGATAAGACACAGCCTACACATTCCACTGGTTATCTCTCAAGGCCATTCACCCACTAGATTATCAAGAGCTGAGCTCACCTGTAAGAATCATAAGAATCTTTTTTTAAATTACCTCAGCAAGAAACAGGACTTTACCTATGTGGTGATATATCACTTTACTGACATTAGTGATCTAACTGATACAGCTGACCTGCTACATTATTATATATTATTATAATGAAGGAAAGCAAAACCTGGAGAAGCATGCTATAGTCAGAGCCTAGCACCAAAAAGCCATTGAGCATCTACAGTCCGTGATGTGCCACTTGGCTTTTCTCTCTGAGACTGCTGCATTGTTCTGTTTTGTTAGATGCATTACTTCATTTCAGCATATCATCTTGACCCAAGGAAAACAATTCTGACTTAAGTGGAGCATGGGGTTGTTTCTTTCAAATAGATTCAAGGGTCTAGTTCCCGCTACTTGCAAATCAAAGAAGTGTATTTCCAAGAGCACCGCTACTTCTTATGCTGAGCAATTGGCTGACACTAAGTATCCAATAAAGACTTGCAGATAAAAGGCACATTTCATGAACCAAACGATGGGGCATGAGGACAGAGAATTCACTAGTTCTTGCTTCATGAAGATCTCCCACTGTTGCAAGAGATGCTGTGGGAAGGTCAGAGATGCTCAGAGAAATGAACGCTTTTTAGCCTAAACAAGCGGTTGGAAACAAAAACCAAAAACAAACAAACAAAAAATTTCGGGTGCACAACACTCACTACCTGAAGCAAATCTGTAACCACACACACAAGACTTTCTCTGGTTTGCTCAAGCCTTTTGCAGTTTCATGTAATGGTTTTATTAAAGCCTAAGGAAACAGTGATCAGTGAAATTCCTTCTCACAAACCTTTCTCCTACGCAAAACCATCTCCAAGACCTCCGGTGTGCTGCTGGCCTCTAAAATCAAATGGAGTAAGAGCACCAACGTAAATAGTGATAATTCCCAAAGCATTCAAAATTCTGGAATAATTAGGGGGTTGGAATCATCTCCTCTTGCATTCTGTTTTAAAGGCAAATCTCAATGAACACGCACTCAAAACCCCTGGCATGGCCTCCCTGGGTTGTAAGCTCAAGCTGTGGAAGGCAGAGTCAAAAGCTGTGCCTTAGTGACCTGCAAGGTACATGGAGATTTGCACAGCCAGTACCTCATCTGCCAGCAGCACTTCTCTGCACATGTTGTGACCAAGGCAACAGTTCCTCTGGGGAGCAGCATAACAAAAGGAAGTGCCTTCACAATGTGCAGAGGTATCCCAAACTGAGCAATGTGCCTCACAAACTTCCACAATCAAGAGGTTTTGTCGGTTTGTGGAGGGTTTTTTAAAATACATTCAGGTCTGCACAGTTAAAAATAATTGCAAAAATTAGAGCGATTACACTTCCTGAATTGATTTCTAACTTGTTACCCTGTGCCATTTGCAGTGAAAGCAGAAGTACCTGTAAAGTGGACAGAGACTGCACACGGACACAAAGTATTTTTAACATCTATCTAGGCACAATTACCCTAAACACAACTCTCTGATACGTTTTGCATTTAACAGACAATCTATCAAGGATGTAATACACACCATGGTGTCAAGACATACTGCTGACACCTTGTTACACTCTTACATGTTTAATAATAAAGGAGTGAATTACGATTACAGAAATTGAAATGAACTTACTGGCCTGTGTTTGCATGCACACAAGTGAAAACTTTACAGATTACAGACTTTATCTGTTAAAGATACACAGAACTAGAAAGAATTACAAAAGGATATACTGACTTGTACTTCCTTTTCACACAAAAAATCCACATCACACGCAGCTGAAAAAGTAAAAATGCTTCTCCAAGTTTGCTGACAGGTAACATCACACTGCACTGATGTGACTGGTCACTTCGGACAGTGCTGCCCTAAGAAATTAAACAAGTTTTGTAAAAGTGTGGGGGAGTATGCGTCTTAAAAGTCTCACCATTTCACACAAAATTCCATCTAAATTCGAAAGGTAATGGACACTAATCCACGTGCTCCTAGAAGCCTCAAGGATCACATTTAGCAAACACACCAAATGGCTGCAGGGCTTCTAAACTATAATAACACTTGATCAATACAAATTCAAGCACAGACCTCCAAAAGCACACAAACACCAGAAACACCTATTCCACGTGAAAAGTTTTTGAGGGAATAGTTAAAAAGAAATGCATCTCAGGGCTGTGAGTACCCCAGGCAATTTGGATCCTCAGAACCTTCCAAAAGAATGTGTTCTACCCAAAGCACATACCAGAAGAAACTCCTCAGTACAGGCTACATTCATTTGGACCCGAATCACTAGAGCAACCTTGCTCTATTCAAAGAGTATCTTCAGCAAAACCATTATCTCCAGAAGTAATATTGCTCTGAGAGGAGAACACAGGAGTCTCATGTTTTATGGCAGCTCCAAGATTGAAGTACTGAAATGCTGTATTTTATCATGAAAGAACTTGAGGGAGAAGATGAGTCTTTCAAAAGCTCCCCCGGTTCCACAAAAAAAGCACGGACAAACAAATTAAACCCAGGCAGACATTGCAGGTAAGGCTCCACTGAGGGACAGATGCTTGTCTCCTCCTTACCCTAGGGACTAATTGTTTATCGGCTATCAAACATTTGCTCTGTTATGAAGGTCTTCAAAATACAATCAAAAAGGTACACAATGCCTTTGTTTCCAATTTAATAATCTAGCTTTTTAACTAAGTTTTCCAGCACAGAACAAATTAGTGAGATGGTAGCAGTTCCCAGCCCTTCTATTCTGGTGTTTCTCAGCAATACCACCGGAGAGCTGGAGCAATATTTGAACTTGCTTGTGCACTTTTTAAATAGCTTTTTTAATATTTGTGACAAAACAGATACTAAGAAGACAGAAATGTCTGCATTTTCTGACTTAACTGCAGTTTTCCAGAATGGCCCACGGTACTTCCTTGTAAATGCAGCTGAAGAGTTGCATTATTAATATACTGTATGAACATCACCAAAAAGATAAAATATTCCTGTATAAAAAGAAAATAGCTTAAAGATAAATAAATTTATAGTTAGTCAAGAGATCATTAATCACCTCTGCCCTGAAAATCAGATTGGTTTTGACCTATCTGACTGGATACACAAAACCATTTTTCTATACTTGTTAAAACCAGTTTCTTGTAGACTATGCAGTAAATGTCAGAACAAAAAAAGACTATCTGAGACCAAAATGTACCCCAGTCCATTACTTAGGTTCCGGTTCTAATACAGAACCTACAGAGCCTACATTTTACCATTCACTTCACACTTTTCTAGTAATACACATCTAAAAATTTTAGAATCTACCTCTCTTACTCTGCTTTCTCTCTTCCCCATATACTAAAACATCACAATTACTATAACATAAAGCTGTATTTTTCATAATACTTCTTTTATATTGCATCAGACTTATTTAACAGGACTGATTCCTGTCACCTAAGACAAAATCTCAATGGGAGCTGCAAAGGCCTAAGTGGTTTTCAACTAATTTGGTTTTGAAAACGTGCCACCATGTATCTGCTGAACACTAAGGTCTAATTTACATCTTTTTATGACAATGCAATGAACTACTGTGGCCTGGGTGTGTGTGTGGAGGTGTGTGTAGCTATTACTCTCCAAATCCAGCTAGCACTCCAAGTGTAACTAGCTCTATGCATTTCGCCTACTGCTCCACTGGTGGCCAGCTAATCAGTTGGAGTCTGTGAAAAGAAAGTTGGTGGTGGGGTGGTTTTGCTGTTGTTGTTTCTCTGGGATTTTTTTCCTATTTGGAGAAGAGTATGTTTCACCTCAATTGGGGAAAAAAATTAGATTTCACTTAAACTACAAAATCTTAGATTTAATTACAATCATAATTTGCTTAAAAGTTTTTCTTTCCTCTATCCAGCTCCTTCAAACTTTGTTAATCTTTGACTGTTCTGCTCAAACTGTATCTGATTTTTATGTTTTTGAGAGACATTTTGTTTTCCTGAATAGCTTTAAAGAACAGTCTTTAATAAAATTATCACCATTTTGTTAGACAAGAGCGAGACAACTTTACTTCCTAACAAAAATGGTGGTGAACAAAAAGAAGGAATTCGCTCTGTTGAAGCTAGGTTAATACTTACAGTGTTGACTTTTGGGGGAAAACACAGAACACCCTATGCTGAATTTAGCAGAGAAGCAATGAGAAATAAAACAAAACAAAAAAAAAGAAGTGGATGTGCAAGTAAGACAGAAGGAGTTACCTTTTTCACTCTTTTTACTGCCTAGATGATTGTAATGACTGGGATGATAATTTAAGTCAGAACCAGCACCTGTTTGCCTTCCAGCAAACTACTGCTGAATGAATGAGCAGCAAAACCAACTCCAACCTTTCATGCGCTCCTCCCAACCTTTGAGTTACTTCTACAAATGAAATAAAAGACACTTGTGAGGAAAATCTAGAATTCATCAGATATTGAATCAACTATTAGCCACCTTGCAGCCAACAATACCTACCTTGTATTACCAATTCAGTGTTCCCACTGTAAGACAGAGATTAATGCAACAACTACATTTTAGATTCACATTTAACTGAGTGCTCCATAAGCTCTGAAATGAGTCCATAAAAGGCTTACTTTCCAGCATAATTCACATTACAAATAAGATCCACTGACCTTTAAGAGGGTGCAGGAAAAAAGAGCAAACCAAAGTCTGATTTAACTACAACTTTCTGAGCACAAGCTGAAGCATTTTCAATTATCTTTTATAAAATACTCAGTGAAACAGAGGAGATTAAATTAAGTGCACTTCAACTGAATCATTTTCTGCAGAATCAAGCAGTCTCAAATTGCCCTGCAACTTGATAAAGAGTAGAAAATCCTGCATGTAAGTGAAAAGCAAGTACGAATGCATTATATATTATATTCATATGATACAAAGGCTTTTCTAAGATTAACATTATCTTAACATTAAGAACATAAAGGTACTAATGTTTACTAAGTAGGATTTAGCACACAAGAAACAAAATCCTTTGTGCCTAATTTCTGGAACATGTATTAACGAAGTCCAAGACTGCTGCTGAGAATTTCCCGAAGCACCAAAGAATCCATGCCTTATCCAGATGCAAGCAAGTTAAAAAGCTCAAACTCCAGTTTCTCAAGTTTTATCACTGTCAATCATGTGTTCACAGAATAACTTTCACATTTTTCTTGGTTTAAAGATGAGACTAACAATAACCTCAAAGATTGCTGGGTTAATTGCAACATCATCCATAAAGCAGGAATGTGGGTCTAAAAGATTTATCCCCTGCTCCCCTAGATGCAAATAATGCTATAGTTTCCAGTCTTCCTCATGCTAGTTCAGTACAACGCGTCCTAATTAAACTTTAGAAGCCAAATAAACACATTAATTTTTAGTAATATTAATTTTTGGCTCTAGCATCCTTACTATTTTTTACCTGAGGTACCGTCAGACATGCACTTTGGCAAAACCTGCATCATCTCAAGACCCCTGCCCTGATGTTATCTGGTACGGGTGTAAGATTAATGACAGCCAGTTAAGAAAAACTGAAAACCCAGAGAGTTGCCTGCACAAGTGCAGTTACTACAGTTTTAAGGCCACTGAGTTCAAACTCAAACATGTTTAATGGTTGTGTTCTGTGGGATACATGAAAGAAACACAGTACATGGATATCCGGTCTTTTTTCATCATATGAAGATCTTAAAATCCATGTTCCTGCCCTAAAAATTTAAAGATATTCAAATATTAAAATGAATATGGAATGGCAAACTCAAAAGGATAAATTCTACATTTAAAGCTTTACAATCAAATTCAATTGCTTCTGATTTAACTCCTTTGGGGGGAAAAACCCCACCTACCTACTAAAATCTCAAGTCTTTCAAAAAAAGTGATTTCTAAATTACTTTAGTTCTGTGCTCAAACTTCATATATTGGCAATATCACTGTCAGAATCTACCCTGCTTGTAGTCAGGGACAGATATGCAGGAAATCCATTATTCCAAAATCACAAATTCTTAACCAGTGACCGTCAGTTCAATCAGCGACCTTGGCCGGCAGGACAAACAAAACACTACTGAATTTATGATCTTAGTACTTGCCTATTCTGCAGGCAGCCAAAATAATCTTGACACATATACGCACATCAACTTTAGCAGCAGATGTCAAGCAAGTTAACTTGTCTATTCCCCATCCAGCCCAAGCTTAAAACCTTCCAAATGGAATCCCAGACTGTTTCCTGGCTAGAAGTTATGTATGAAGCTATGTTTTCAAGAGGGGGAAAAAAAAAAGTAAAAGCTGTTTGGGCTAATCCAGCAAGCAAGAAGAAAATGTTGTTCCTCCCAGCAAATGCAAGGCAGGTGATGAGGAATGGGTTTTCTGAGGTTCACAGAGTCCCAGAGAATGGAAAGAAAATACTGCATTTCCATCTTTTCCATATGAGGGACTGTGATTTATTTTATGATGAGACAACTTAGATAAAACATATTATGCCTTCCTCAATAAATGAAGGGCCTTGGCAGAGATCCTGCAAAAAAGAACTGATCTAGTTTCCATAGCACTCCCTCTTTCCTCAAACTTCACCCTGAAATTTTTGGGATGCACATTGGACTGCTCCCAAATTTGCTCTTCTCTTTGCAATTTCAGACTCAATAATGAGACAAACACAGTGAAATCACAACTCCAGCAATGCTCAAATACAGCAACTTCAAAATGAATGACATGTAACTGACAGACATTTTAGCACTGAAGGGCTGCTTCCCAGTGCAAAGAATCAAGTCTATAAGCAAGGAATAAAGCATCACTTTTCACAGCGTGTAGAAGAGCTGCATTGCATGAAACACTTAACAATTCTCTTAGCTGAACAAACTTCTTACATTTTCCAGCAAAATGCAACACAGAAGCACACTGAAGATGTATTTATTGCAAAAACCTTGCCACAGGGAAAATAATGACTATCAAAAAGCAAAATATATATATACATATGTTAATGGAAACAGCTTAAAATTCTCTCCTCTGGAATTCAAAATGAACCTGCAATCATGCAGCATTTCGTTTTCTTTTTTCCATCACTAAGAATGAAGTCTGCCATTCATATCATTTAACTCCACCTGGTCACCTGAAAAATGACATTCCAAATGCAGCATTTGTAAGATAGTCTCTGCCTCATCTTTCAGTGTTCAGAAGCACATATTTGAAAAACACTAAGAGCAAAACACAAGCACAGAATAAATGCATCTACGAGGCAAAGACAGAACAGGGATGTGCATGTTTCTCTAAATAACAGGCTGGTAAAATTAATTAAAAATACAAAATGACAAAATAAAACCACATCCAAAAACAACGAATAACCTCTCCCACAGCAGTAGCAGACAACACACTATTTCCAAATACTGAGCAGCTCTATAAAGGTAAGTTTGTCCATGATGCACAGAAAAGGCTGTTGTTCAAAGAAGTGGCTGTATTGCCTGCCTTTCCTTTTTTACTATTGACATTTTTTCCTTCCCTTAATTCCTTTTTGTGAAGGCTTAGTCCCAAGGAAAGGCTTACTCATTTACAGAGTTGAAAATAACCCCAACATCTGGTAGATTGCATTAGCTCAGCTCTCCAAGTTTTGCCACAGAAGTCAGGCAACATTCACCCTCACATACTCCACCAATAAAATTCTTAACTATTTCTTCCCCCTAATATAAGGATCTCAATTAGAATATTTTTTTTGTTCTTAGGAACAAGTATTTGTGACATCACACGTCAGCCTGCAGGACTTTGTAGCTCTCAAGGTATGAGATTAGTTGGAGTTTGGATAAGGTATGTTTGGCTTTGGGGGGGGAGGGAGGGGAGGGAGGAGTGTTTTTTGTGTGCTAACATTTCAAAACATCTAATAGCTCCCTACTTTTATATAAACAAGAATCATCATTGTAATACAAGTTTTTTGTTATATTAGGACTAACTCCTACTTTTAAAAACAGGGGAATAGAAACAACTGGAGTCGAGGAACTTTCAACACCAAGCGCATTTCTTGTACTTGCTATCAGTGGATTTCTCCTAGATTCACTTTTTGAATTCTTGCAAACTTTCTTCATGGCTTACCACAGCATTCACAAGAGTCGTATATTTCAACTATGCTGTTTGGTAATCCAGAGCTGCTCCAAACCGGTGAGATGTAAGCACACCCTGAACAGCAATGTCCTGTGACTTGTCCCTTGTCTTTCCTCTAGTGACACCTGACACTCCATTTGCTGTGCACTACTTAGCCCTACTGAGCATCAAGCTCCTGCCTTCCCAGAGTGACCCATGGGAAGATGATCCTGGAAATACAAGTAAGGGACAGGAGCCAGGTCAGAACCTAGCATGGCAGAACTGTAATTTTCTCATGTTTTCCATTGCCACGGGTGCACTCACATTTATCTACATCAAACGTCATTTACAATTTTGTGGCTCAGTTAAGCAGAATTGTAAGTGTTGCAAAATTCTTTGGAGCTGGCCTGTAACTACCCTGAATAAATCAGTACTTCATTACCTCACTGAGGTTCACCTGTTCTTCCAAATCATTTATACAGCCAACACAACAGAGAGTAGAAATCTCTTTTTGTCCAATATGTATTACGTTTCCAGCTTTCCACAGTTGATACTGCCTATTTCAAAATTTATTTATACTTGAAAGTTACTGTTTAATTTGACATTTAAGGCTACAGAACACAGAGATTTTCTGCAGGGGAGAAACACCCCACTGTCTTACTCACACTCTTCATTTTTGGCAGTCTCTCTCAGAAACACTTTGTCTCATTGCAGAGATCATTATCCCGAGATGATGCAGCCTGTGTGCAGGAATGAGCTATGTGCCATTATGACTCTTGCAGTAACAGACCTGATTCCAGTTTCACACTGTTACAACACATCACACTTTGTCCTTATTTTATTGCTCTTGAGTCCATTAAGAATGACAGTTTGATCTATTATCAGTGACTTGGCTCAAAGGGAATGTAAAATAAGGAACTCCAACTTTAGGATAAGCACTGCACCATGCCACTTAGAAAACTAGAGTGAGCTCGTTTAAATGTCATCTCAGCACACAAAAAGCTTTTTCCATGTTTACAATACACATTTTGGCTTTTGCTAACATCCCATTTTATAAAATTTCAAGTCAGCCTGCTACAGCAGCCTCACTGCAAGATGAACTAATAATCTGCTTGGCCTCCTGTCCAGATGATCGCTAAAGCACAGGGTTTTATTCTGAAGAGCTAACAAAAGTTAACAAAACACAGAATGCAGACCTGGTGAGACTTCACCCATTTAAGCAAGGTGGTAGGTAAGAGGAGAAAGAAAAAGCAGTGAAACAGTTAAGTGTTGACACTTGTAAAGAAATCTAACTTAGCAGTTTATGCCAGTAAGAAGACAGTGGGAGGCCTGCCATTCAGTTACTAAAGACTAATAAAGGAGGAACTTCTCATAAACTTGAAGTACATGGCCAAAACTCAGACTAATGTCTAAGACCTAAGTGATGGAAGATAAAATTAACAGCCACAGAAATCAAAAATAAAAATTCCAGTTAGCATATCTTGGTTTCATGAAATACCCTAGTTACAGTAAAAGATAATAATGGATTTACCTCTGTGCCCATCACCTTCAGCAACTGATACTTTTTAATACAATAAAGAGCAGCTAGTAAACTAAAAACTGGGTCTAAATACAAAAATAACATGGGAATTGACAATCTGCAGAGCCGTAAGAGGTTTCCCTGAAGCACAACAGCAAAAGGTGCATGTAATAACATGCTATAGCAACTAAGACAGGAGGAAAACAGGTCTCAGCTGAACTGGAAAAAAGGCAAATTTTGAGCACAGAAGTAAATACTTCGTCAAGTACCTGCAGAAGTCAGGGTGAGGGGGAAATTAAGGGATTGGTTATTTTCCTACACAGTAAAGTATCTCAACTGCTGTTGCTGTCTCTTCACAATACACAAACATTTCAGAAGAAAATATGAGAGGCCAGCATTGGAGAGCTGGGGTCCAACTCACTACTTTTTATCATGTCTCAGAGCTAGAAACTGGTTTAAAGGCTGAATCACGAATGTCTATTCATAATACCATCTCCTTTTATCGTATCTATATAGCATCATTCATTAGCAGAGACTTCCTGAAATACTTAAAGAGGAAGACAAAGGTAATGTGGGATAGAAGGTACAGGCAAATATGAGCAACCAGCATAAGGTACAAGTTAGTTAATTTATCTCCTAAAAATTCTCTTATTTCTGTGATTTTCTTAGTGGTTTTTCAGTTTCATCTGCCTTTTCAGATTTTAACAGACACTACTGCTTGTAGCAGAATGCAAGAGAGAATACAAGACCTCAATTAGAAATTCAAAGAATGATTTTGAGGAAGACTGTTTTTCCTCCTCCAACTCTGAACTGTACATTGGTTTTGGTCCAACTTCTTCACACAGGTAACTTGTCTGTCCCTTTTCTCCCCCTCCTTAATTAAAAAAGACCAGGAGTAGTCCTACACCTCTGCGTACCCTTTTTTCATTTGACTAATCACATTTCAGACTCATACCCAGGAGCATTTCAGAGGCCTGCATAAAACACTTGGCTGCCAAAATGTTTATTTTAATGACTGTTCAACCCATTGAAACTTGCTTATCATGGTATCATTAAAAATCTCCTTACACGCCACACTTTTACCATCTTTCACTGATAATACATTATCATAGTTAGAATATTTTGAACACTTCAGTAGTGTCAGGCAGAAGAATTCTGAGAACTGCAAGCACATGGTACAAAGGACACAAGCAGCACTAGGTATCCAGACCTTCTCTTGTCAGAGGTGCAGCGTCTGCACAATTCTCTCCCTGCTCACTCAAAGTATAAGGCTTCTGACAGCCACCCAGTGATGCCTGTTTGCTTGCACGTGGATTGAGACAGCCCTAGCGACACCAATCTGTCACTTCAGTCCAGGAGCAAGGGGAGCGTCAGCTAAGAGAGACTGCAGTGGAAGACACAAGGAGGTCAAACAGGAGGAAAGAAAACCAGAAGAGAAGTCAGCCTGTGCTCCAGTCTCCTGTCAATCCAAATAAAGTGACTGCAGAAAAGCCTGCACAACAGCATGAACTGATAGACGTGACTAAACAAGTGAACCTAAAGCAGAAACCTGTACTACTGTACTTTCGAATCTTAGTCTTCTCTAACATTTTCATTATTCTTGCATTATTTCTCATTTGTATCTTTAGATTCTCACAGGTGGGAAAAGTTCTGAAGCTGAGGACTTGTGTGGACAGTTGGGTGTTGAGTATCTCATTCCATGGGCACCAAAAACCCTATATTAGTATCAACAGCCAAACTACACAGGGCACACTCAGCATGACTGAAGGAGTAATCAATTCACAGGTTTCCCCAAAAATATGAGAAACTGCAGCCACTCCTGTTAAAAAAAAAGAAAAAAGAAAAAAAGAAAAATGAGAGAATTTGATCTCAATATACCTACAGAAGAATGCAGTGATGGGAGTATTATTTGTAAAATAAGAAACCAACAAGCAAGTTCTTGGAAATTAAAATTAAGTAATAACAGGTTTCAGGTGTGATACTGCTACCTCCAGAATAAGAAGGCCAGTGAGTACTTCTCATTCTCTGTTTTCATATATTCTTGCAGGCAGTGATAGTGAGAATGAAAAGGTGTACCAGATCATTTCACAGAGCTGTATTCCCTGTTGCCCTAATTCCTAGGAAAAGTCAAGAGAATAAGATGTGGTCTTCCAAAACCTCTCTCTTCAATACTGTTGACTTTTATTTACAAAATTGGAAGACACAAATAGGACATAAAAGACAGAAGAGCTTTACCACTTACATACTTAGCCTTTATACATTCATTCCCTCCAAAATCCTTGCTCTTCAATGGCTCCCACCACCGGCCTTCCTAATAATATTTCATACTGCTACCCATATACCATGAACTTCTTTAAATGGAACAGACAGCTGCAAGAAGCCATGAGAAACTTCATTCCTCCAAGCACTGGCATTACTGGCCTCGTGTACAACCAATAAAATAAATCCCTGCACGTGCCCCTCACTTGGCCACCATCAGAAATCAATACAGGAATGAGGAATGGTGTGCTCACCTGCCCCCCTCAATGCTGCAGCCAGGGAAGGGGAGAACGAGCTGTCTGGGGGACCTCTGGCAGCTACTTCTCATCTACTTCAAAAATCTGCAAGTGCCAACTGCATAGATTACACAGCTTTTTATCTGCTTTACAGCAAACAAAGCAGTTGCCAAGATAAAGCCACTGTGTGCAACCCAGCAGGGTTACAAACACACAGTGGCAAACTTAAAAGGTAACAGGAAAAGCAATAATCTGCTACTACCATCATCTCCTGCCACCGTAAGAGTGTATTGGAGTCAGAGTCATTGGTTTTAAACCAAGGGATAAAGAGAAAAAGAAGTGGATAATCTTCAGCTTTTAAGCAATTCTGCTGTTTCAGACAGAGCTGTTTCCTACCTCCTTGTCCCCTGACACGAGGGTTTCATTTTGCCACAGGTTCTCTTCCCCTCCCATGTACTTCTATAACATTCCCACATACAAGGGATTAGGACAACCCACTTCTATCAGCAGCTCTTGCCAAATATGGACATTTAAAATTAGGTTTAGATCATGTAACAGATCACAAAAGTACAAACAAAAATATTTCATCTAACATAGTGGTCATTACAGTCATATTTGTTGACACTTTTCTTTTTCCCTTGTCAGATTTTTTGGGACTGGGATAAAAGGCAAGCTAACAGAAAAGAATATCTTAGCCCAAACCCCAGTGACACCTGAATCTACAACCAAGATGTCTTCCTATCTCTTAAATCTCTTGTTATCCCCCATTAAGGACAGGGGTTTACAAGGCAGAAATTAAATGTCAGGTTTCAAAAATTACAGTTGTACACTGGTTTCAACATGCTTTCATCACTGTAAATCCGTTTAGCTTGTTGCTGTCCCCATGATTTTCTTGCAAATGCAGTTTTCCAGTTTGGGGTTATGTCTAACAGAAGCAAAAGCTGTCTGTTTTCCGTGTTTGAGACAAAATAGAGGACATTATGTATCTAATCTATAGATTAGCATAAGCAGCATAACCATTTTTTCACAGCACTCAGGAGAAAGCAGCTGAAACTCAGATGAACATACCAGATATGTTCATTTCCAAGTAAAAAATGTGGAGGAAGTAAGGGTTTGGTCTGAGGTTTTTTGCTGAGAAAAGAGGAATGGGGGATGCACTCAGGGGTTTTTCTCAACATGTTGGACCTCCCTTATTTTACTGAAGAGCTCTTTACATTCAGCATACTAAAACTAGGATGAATAAAGAACTCCTCTAGCTCTGCCTGACCCAGTTACGAAATTATAGTTAGGTCATATTTAGACTTTCAGAGATGACCTAATATACTGAACATCAAAGTTAGACCAACCTGTTTCTTTATGCTTTGTTAGATGAACACAGAAATTTGTTCAGTCAGAGGACTTGCTGTCATATGCTCTAAACATTTCTCACTCTGAGATGAAGCTGCTCCATGACAGTAATCAAATTTCACCAATTTGCCATACGCTCTTTCCTTGCCTACTCTGCATTTTCTGTAAGAACCCAAGAAAACCATAACCCAGATCCCAAAACCATCCTGGTGACCACGACAGACAGAACTGCGTTAAAGATCTTATCAAATCTCTTTGAATTTTCCATTGACGTAATAAACGCTGAGACACTAAAGTGAAACATGTTCTGGAGCAGAGACTTCAACTGCAAGACCATCCAGGCAAATCTCATCCCTAACATGCAACTGCCAACAAAAGTGCATGACTAACCCAGTATCTTTAGACTCCCTCTACCAGGATTTTGACAGCACAATTGAGCTCCTTCTACGGTATGAATCTTAAATAGGTTGAATTTGTTCCCCATGTGCATGTTGCTCTCTACAGCCTAGAAAAGGAGATGAAGGCAATTAACTGAGGTAGAGACAAAAGGTAAAATAAATCCAGACACAGGCCTCTCTGCACATCCCCCTTAAAATGGCCTCTCCTCTCAGCTAAGGAGCTACCATCACACATTTTCCACAGTCAAGTCAGTTAAAAGATTTAAGCCAGCAGCACAAACCAAAGAAGAACAAAATCCCACCAGTCACAGTCCATCCTCTGGCTATATACAATGTGACAGGAGTACATGTAAATCTCTACATGTTAAAGCTGGGCTGTCCGCCCATTTGGTTTGAATACTTACATGACAGTAAGGAGAAATGAGAAGCTTTTTTTCCTCCTATGGATCTTTCTGTGAATTTCTTTTGAAGATGGCAACCACACTACCCACATGCATAATGCCTACAAGCAGAAGAAAGTGTCAACTTCCACCAGCCTCCCACCAGCACAACTGACACCATCTGAGCTCCGAGGTTTAATCTGATTCAAGTTAACCAACCTCCTGAACCACACTCAGCAAAACATATTTTACTTTTTCCCTTTCAGGAATCCCTTCTCCCCTCCCAAGACTTTAGAACACCGCTCAGAGTGACTAGCTCTTCCGAAAACAGATTTGTCCAAGTGACATGACAGACTGATCTGTGAGGAAGGCAAAATTAATGCCCTCATTTTCAACCCATATACTCAAGATGTAGTTTTCCATGACTTCTACTGGACAGCAAAAATAAGTATAAAAATGTGAGAGTATGATAAATGTCATTTAGAAGTAATGGGTATGCTCTAAACTTAAACTTATTTAGAATAGAATTAAAAAGTTAAGAAGCCATAAAAAACCATGAATAAAATATTGTTCAAAAGTACCAAGGATAACTAAACCTACTCTTTTGCTCAAGTCTTTCCCTGAAGTCTGTTCCTTTTTTGCAGACATATTTTGCTCAACTGTGCATTTGTTAAATTCTGAGTGCTGTATGGCTCTGCTCCTATGATAAAAATCTGAGCTGATTTCTTCTTCTAGTATAAAGTTTCTATAACAAAATAAATTCTAAGAGGACAGAAGCAGCTTTCTGCCCCACCTCATGGGTTTTCACATACGCACCACCCAGGTGGGGGATTCTAAACGACCCCTCAGAAAGAGGATGGCGAAGAACTGTAGAAGCAGTACAGTCAAGCCCACACTGTTAACCTTCAAATCACTGCTTTAAAAAGACCTGCTGATGTAACCCCACGTTTGAATTACAGCAAGTGTAATATTCAAGTTGAGGATTGTACCATTTACAGGCTAATGCCTTGAAAACAAAACAAAACTAGCCTTGCATATAAGACACCTTTAAATCAGGACATGCATGACTAGCCAAGCAGCAAGTTTTCTCAGTGTTTCCATTTTGCTTTCAAATTTGTGTTGATATTTTTTTCTTTTAAAGGTAATAACATATTCAGTAACAAGGGAGAGTTTTTATAGATGCTGTCAAGACAACAGTTTACATTTCCAGCTTTCCTCAGCTCTGACAGGACAAATTTTGTGTATTTGTACTAGGTAAGATTAGAGTCATCCCAGCCCTCCAAAAGAATTCTTGTATTTAAAGAGCCCTTCTTCCCCTTTTTGTTTTCAATTAACTACAGCCCAGTCAGAGTCCAGAAGCACCAGTACAAGTAACAAAAGGCATCATTTATTAGCGCCTGAAAAAAGCAAAATTCTTCATATGTAAGTAACTCTCTTCAATTTCATTTGAACATCACAAAGTTAAAGATCATTTATTCATTTGGTTTAGTACAATGCAAAGCTTGGGAGTAGTTGCCCCATTTGCTTGTTTCTCAAAAATCAATTATGAAAGTCTTCTTTTGTGCAAATGCTTTATTTAAACTCTTGCTCACTGTTAAACTTAAATGCCAAAAGAAAAACAAATGCAACTTCCTGCTCCTGGGGAACACTGTACTGAGGACTTTTCATGTATTTTCTTCATACTTACATTCTTACAAATTATGTATGTGAGAAGCAGATGATGAGCAGCAATTTGGCAACACTTCACCATCTGCTATTTGCAGATCTAGTCAAATTCAGAGTTAATTAAAGATTAAAAACAAAGACCGATACTGTTGAAGCAAAGAGCCATCTTCTTTCCTGGTATGACTGTAAATAAATAACTTGGGTAGGTTGTTCACACTCCCTCCAGTACCATCATAAATCTGCAACCCCATAAGGGCAACACAACTTGCACTCATAAAATACCTGTGTATCTTCTATTTTAATAGAAAAAAGATACTAAAATCATCTCAGCTTTTTTAGAATACCCGCAGCAGGTTACACAAAGCCCAGTTCAAGACAACGTCTATCTACCACTGTAAGAAACAGAAGTTATAACTGACTCTTGTAGAAAGAGCTACAGAAAACATCAGACAGAAAAAAAAAATTTAGCTAGCTTGTAACATCTTTCACCTTTTATATATATTCACCTTACAAACTTAATTAAATATTACTTGCTTAAATAAGGGTGAAGAAGGAATATGATTACCCTGATGGGTCCCTTGCATTGCTACATTGATAGCAGGCTAACTTCTTGTCATCCAGCGTACATCTATGCTGCTTCTGCAAGAACCAGCTCATGTTAGAATACCACCCTTCCTTCTTGGGGCTCCCAGACCCTCTTCTCTATGGTTTTAGTTCAGCTGCCTCCCTTGTTTACTGAGCAGAACAGAGCTGGGAAAGAACAACAAAAAGATACAAAACTGGAAAGGGTGAGACCAGTCTTTCCAAGATGCTGACTCAGGTGTATGAAGCAAAGGTACTGCTCAATTCTTAAGAGCAGTAACCCGAGCTCGGTGTTTCAGAATGGGTCGGAAAGTTCTGCTCTGTTTCCTCTGCTACCTGAGCCGGCAGCTGAGCTGTGCCAAGTCCAAAAGCTCACCAGGCTGCTGCACAGCAGCTCACTGTGGCTGGCTGCCAGGGAGAGCAGTGCTGGTGGAGCTGAGCTCCCCAGGATGCCGGCTGCCGGCTGCCAGCTGCCCCAGCCTGCTGCTCAGTGCTCCTCCGCCAGCTGGAGAGCAATCCATGGAAACATCACAACTGCCAGGCTGCGGGACGCAGGGGTACCAAAGACACTCAGGGATGGGGAGCCAGCTTGGAGGATGTTGTGGGAGAGAGCAGGAGAGGGCTGTGAGCTGAAAAAATGGCCAACTCTGTCCTCTAGCCAACAACCAGAAGCTGGTGATGGATTGAGAGATAATTACCGAGGAGTAATTATAAGGTACTTCTGTAGATTGCAAACAATTTTTTTTAATTACATGCCAAATATCAGTCTTCTTGCTTTCTCCTCCTCATTTTTGCAGCAGTAAAAATTTTCAGAACTGATTGTGTGAGCACTGTGGCAGCAGTTCACCTTCACTGAAGCTTACCTCCTGTGAGAGTGTTACACAGGAAACAGGGCAAAGAGGACTTTAGGGAGCCTGATTTCCATTAAATATTATTTTGTTTCAACTAAGAAAAGTTGAACCAATGAAAATTTTGTGTCAAATTTTTTCTAAAAGCCAACATTAAATTCTCCCCAACTTCTGAAAATGTCTCTCTGTAAGAAGTAAACTATTGCATCAAATCAAAATAAATTGAGGAATACTTTAGTATTTCCAAGGATGCACTTTCTGCCACATGTACCAACTGAAAATTCAGCTCGGTTGGGATCAGGTGTTGAGCTTAGTCCTGGATGAAGACTGTCATGGTCTAACCTTACTGTCAGCCAAGCTCCACAGTCGGGGCCTACTCAGTCCCCCTAATGTCAGTAGAGGGGAGAGGATCAGAAGAGTAAAGTGGGAGAAATCACAGATTGAGACGTAAGTAGTTTAATAGCTAAAGCAAAAGCTATGCACACAAGCAAAGCAAAACAGGGAATTCATTCGCCACTTCCCATTGGCAGGCAGCTGTTCAGCCTTTCCCAGGAAAGCACAGATCCATCACAAGTAATGGCAACACAGGAACACAAAACACCATCACTACAAATGTCTCCCCCTTCCTCCTTCCCCCACCAGCTGACTATTCCAAGCAATATGCCATTTGGTGTGGGATATCCTGGGGCCATTTGGGGTCAGTTAGGGTCAGCTGTCCTGGCTGTGTCCCCCACCCAGCTCCTAGTGCACCCCCAGCCTCATCGCTGGTGGGGTGGGGTGAGCAGCAGAAAAGGCCTTGAGACCCTGTGTGAGTGCTGCATTAATGAAAACGTCCCTGTGTTATTAACACTGTTTCCAGCACAATTCCCAAACACAGGTTCATACCAGCTACTCTGAAGAAAATTAACTCTATCCCGGGAAAATGAGTTGATCATTCCCCTCAAGATGGTTACTGCACTTAAGAGACTTGGTGTATCACATCTCAGACCATTTTTAAGTAGTGTTTCTACTGCAGTCTATTTAGTTCACACTATCTATGTAAAAGATTTCCTGAAGTGAATACCAATGATATATTAGAGAAATATTTAGGTTAAATATGCTGATTGCATCACTCAAAGCATTCTCCTGACAGGGCAGGATTTCAGTTATTTTGCACAGTCCAACTTAAAAATATCACACTGTAACTTTTTAAATTATTCTTGTTACTGGTATCAATTTAACAGGGGAGGTTTGAGGGTTTTCTGCCTTCTTCTTGACAGACTTCACTGAAATTTTTCATTAGTCCAAATTTTATATTTCCATTTCTCAAACTTTCTAATTTCAAAATGTACCTTGGCTCCAGACTCTCAGCATCAGATTATTCCTCACCTAAGTTGGCTACATCCATTCATCCTTTCAGTTTCTAAATACATTTAAGAGAGAGGAAAGAAAGGTATTTAACATGTGCAACCCTGGAGCACAATAGAATCATTAAGGTCAGACAGACCTCCAAGATTATCAAGTCCAACCTTTATGAGGCAAGTTTGAGATACTGTAATTGGGAGGACTGTGGTGAGCGATCAGGAGGAACACCATACACAGCCCTGGTCACCTGCAATCAAGAAATAAAATCATACCCTAAGAGGTGCAGAGCAGGACTGTTATGGTGATCACAGCAACCTTGGGTCTGTTTCACGAGAAGCTAAAGGAGTTTGCCTCCTTCTGCTTGGCAAAAATGAAAGTGGGGGGAAGAGAGGGAGAGCATTGATCTGCTGTCCCTACAGCAGACAACAAAAGGGGAAATATGGACTGGAGAGAAATATGGGAAATCTGGGTAATCTGGGTGGACAGTTCTGACAGGAGAACAAGTGGGTATTAACTGGGTCATCACTAACTAGTTTGCTAGACATGAGCACTAAAGAGGTCTTATATAGTCTTTGAATACAGGCAGACTGAGAAATAAATCTCTAAAGTGTTAAAGGGGAGCTTGAACCATCTCTGGAGGGGGCTGCAAGAGTGCTGGAAGTGACAGATGAGTGGATTCAGTGCTCCAGGAGAGGTCCTTCCCAGTCCTGTAGTTCCTCCTTTTTGCAATTTCAAAATAATCCCTCCAGACTCCCCATCAGCTGCCATTAATTGCTCTGCTAATTCCATCAGTGGTGTCATGCATATGGTGCTCTGATTTTGCAAACAGGCCCCAGAGTTCACATCAGCAGATTCCCAGGGGACCAGCACCTGCTCGTTCATTATCTACCAAGGACTTACATAAGCAGAAACACAGGCAAGAGCCCTAACAGCCAAAAGCCCTAAGGCTGCTAAGGCACTGAACAGGTTGCTCTGCAAATTGTGGATGTCCCATCCCTGGAGGTGTTCAAGGCCAGGCTGGATGAGGCTTTGAGTGACCTGGTGTAGTTGAAGGTGCCCACAGCAGGGAAGTTGGAACCTGATGATCTTCAGGGTCTCTTCCAACCCAAACCATTTTTTAAAAAATTAAAATCAATTTAAAGGCAGCACTGCTGACAACAGAAAGGAGAAGACAGTGGCTCCAGATTTAGAGGCAGGAATTTCTTTGGAAATCAACATTTACAGATATGGTCTGGCTGCAACAATACTGCCCAGCACAGACAAATCTTAGCCAGCTGTCACTCTGTCAGCTTTCCTTGACAGTCACTATCTTTATATTTAATTTTATTCATATTTCCTATATGCAATTTTAATAATTTCATGGTGTGGATACACACACAATAGCTTTATGTATATATATATGTACATGTATGTATATAAAACGGTCTTATCCAAAAGTTACTTCAGATAAATATTTAGGAAAGTACTAGTGTATAGTAACCTTTCTACTAAATATAAGGCTGAAGACTATTCACATACAGTTTTACTGAAAGAAGAATTCTTATATTAGGCATAAAAGCATGAATAAAAGTATAGATAATTTTACAATGTGGTTTAAATATTAACATGCCTTGTGTGCCTTTCCTTAGAATGCTTTCTATAAAGGAATCCATTTTGTTGAGTGAGACACTTGCTTTTCAAACCAGCAAGTCTCTTCTGGCTCAAAAAGCCAAAATAATTTTTCTAACAATTGTCTTTTTTTTTTTCTATTTATATTACCCTCAGAGATACTCTTTCTACTGCTTCCTTTATGAAACCCTGCAATGTATTAAGCACTGCCACTTCAAAAAAAACTCATCTGATGTAAGATGACAATTATTATTACTTTCAGTTTATCACATGGGTTATTTCTGCAATTTAACACACAGATGCAGGGAGAGTTAATGATCTTAAGACCAGCATTTTCATACAGGTATTTGCATATAAAACTGACTGCTTCTAACTTGTATTTAAGTCTAACATTTTGGACCTTCTCTCTTCTTCCACCACTATATATTTTGTCACACTTCACTATGAAAATAAAGAACATTTCAACAGATGTGAGCTTAAAAATCTTAATAAACAAAACAATAAACAATTAAAAAATCTTAATAAACAACTACTTAGGTTGCTAGGATAAAAAACTTTGAAGTGGATAGAAAAACATACTGCCACATTTCTGAGAGAGTAGTTAGTTTAGGGTTGGGTGTTTGGGGTTTTTTGCTTTGTTTTGGAGCAATCTTACATTTTTATCACTAACATTTTATTCAACAGTTTGAAGCACACTGAACAACTTGAGTTTAGGAAACATCAGTATTAAGTATTTAAAGACTTTTCACACCAATACTTTTTTCCCCATGTTTAAGCATTTAAAGTTCCCACATACATGCTATTTAAAAATGCAAGCCTCTTAGGACCAATGTCTTTCGGTAAACTTTTCTATTGCTCTGGTTTTTTTGCAATAGTAGTATCATCACTATAAAGATATGAATTAATTTTAAGTATAACTATATTTTTAATAGTGGCAAATATTTGAAACTGCATCCCAGTGATTTGACAGTTTACTTTCTGAAGTGAAATTTTGATGAACCTTTCAAAAACAGAGCTAAGTCCCTTAATAAGACTTCACTAGGAAGACTGCCTAGATTTTTAATAAAAGATTTTCCATGTTTTGGGTTGAGGGCTAAAAGGACAATGCTTTACCAATTTAAGAAATGAAAACAAACCATACTTCTGCAGAACAAACGGAACAAGTTTCCTCTGTTTTCTCATATTTTGAACAGTCCTATGAACTAAAAGAAATGGCAGACCAAAATGATGGCCTGCGTGCAGCAGTAAACAGTAAGCAGATAAACTTGAAACCCATACATCGAGCAAGTCTCTTCCATGAGAAAAGCCTTCACAAAACATACAGTGACAACAAAAAACAAAACTCCACAGAATGATGAGATTATCCAGGTTTGTTTCTAAATGGGTGAGGAGGAGAAGAGGCCTGCCCCCCTTGTGAAATATTTTCCAGCAAGGACAGCTCTGTGCTACATCTGACAAGGATTACAAAGGTCAAGCTATACAGAAGTCTGAAACTAACAGATGGCATCAGTCTGCTTTTTTCAAACTCAACAGGAACAAGCAAATCTAAGCTAGGAAAGCAAATACTTAAATAGTGCTAACAATTATCTGAGTAAGGAATGAACACAGATCAAAACACCCACACATATTCATGTCCTGGTACATGCACAGCATGTTACTGCAAATGTGACATTAAGAAACCAAGGTGGAAAAATTTGGTTAACTTTAGTTATGGAACATATCAGAATAAATGCCAAAAGAAAGCTAAACACCAGCATTCAGGCAGTGAGACCAAGTAAATTCTAAGTATTTGATCCTGTAAAAGACTATTCTGAAAAATATGTTATCAAGAGATCACTTGTATCTTTTTCATTCCAGCACAAAGGATTGTCATTTTTGTGAGCTGGGGACATATTTTTACATTTATTTTTACCATCCTGTGCATTTCATATATAAAAAATGAGGGGGCAACTTCACTATTGACCTCAGGAGAAAGGTAAATACCTACTTTATTCCTCCTTTCCTCAAATTATTTCTAGGAAGCATGACGCATGAACCATTCAACCCTTACTTGTAATGTCAAAATGCTTTTAAGCTTTCTATATTTTGAAGCAATAACACATTAATTTAGTATTTTAAAGAATACAAAATAGCTAGCCAACATCATCATCATCAGTACCCAGAATGCTTCATTTTCCAAAATGTTTCAAAACCGGATACAATTTAAAAGTGTAAACCATAAAAGGTGGCAGCTCATCTGCTGTGGCCTTGAAGTGGCTTTTATTGACTCAATCTGGGTCTTGAAATTAACGAAGTGCTGAATAATAAAACCCATTTTTTTTAAGTTTCAGACCCCTACCACAGTGGGGTTTTTTTTCTTTTAAATACCTGGAGGGCTTTTTATGTAATCTCCCCTTACAGTTTTGAATACAAATAGCTTGATTGTGAGAAGTCTGATTTGTCTGTATTACCTTCCTGAAAATATGTTAGCTTCTGTTACAGTCTTAAAATGCTAAGCCTACCTGTGCAGAGCTCAGTCACTCTTCTACTTCTCCCCATGCCTTCCAGAGGCTGAAAACTACAATTCTGCCTCATTCCAGCCCTGAACTCTGCACTTGAAAGTTGAATTGCAACTTTCTGGATTTTGCTGTTCTCCAACAGTGTTCTTAGTACATACGGACTAGAAACAGGCCAAAGAGCTACGCTGAGCTCCTGCCGCACTTACAGCACCAGAACTGTGCTGTGAGTTTAACACCACCGTGCGTGAACGAGGCGTGCTAAACTAAACGCATTTTGTGCACCCCACAACCCATCTCTCCTGAGGCCCAGCATTTCATCCCATATGTTTGCACTTCAGTGAGATGTCCCTCTCAAGCTGGAAGCAGATGTATTTTGCCCCTCATTTCAAATACGCAGCTCAAGGCTGCTTAAGCAAAGCAGAGCTGACAGTGCGTGTGGCTGAGTGCTGTGTGTCCGTGGGGCTTGGACCCCCGCCGCCCCCGCCATGGGAACACGGAGCACCTCACTGTGCCGTGCTGTTATGGCAGACAGCACTGGGTGGCACTGTTAGACAGTGTTTGTGTCCCTGTCAAGGTAAGGAATAGCCTCTCTCCCCACCTTTCAGCAGCTGGTAGTGCAGCTGTGCATGTTTTCTAAGCATGCTGTAGCAAACAGCAGCAGCACTGCTCTCCAACATCCCTTTTCCCATCACACAATTAGGAAAAAACAGCACTTGCTCATCGAGGAAATGAAACCCGGTGCTTTGAAAAAACTCCAGAAAGCAGTTTTGCTTTTTTCCACCTTCAATAATGTAGGTGTACAGGGCTATATTTCCAAGTCCTCAAATACAAAATAGTTGTACTAAAGTTCCAACGTTACTCTCTGTCATTGTTTTAGCTGTCAATAATGCCAAGTATCTCAATAATCTCAAAAGCTGATCTCTGAAGGGCTACGTGCACTAGCACTGTTAGAGATGCTCCCAATCTTACTCTGTCCAGACCTGAAAGTTCAGTGTTGTCCAACCAGAGAAAACACTCAACAAGTGTTATTTTTTGTTCTGCTCTGTAAGATGCTGTCACAGGTTGCCCAGAAAAGCTGTGAATGCCCTATCCCTGGAAGTGTTCAAGGCCAGGTTGGATGACGCTTTGAGAAACCTGGTCTAGTGGAATGTGTCCTTGCTCATGGCACAAGGGTTGGAACTAGATGATCTTTAAGGTCCCTTCCAACTTAAACCATTTAATGATTCTATGATAATTCTTTAATAGAGGTAATTTAGTTGCAATTAGAATACTTTTAGAATTATTTATTAGAATAATATTATTTACAAGTTAGCTTATTTTCAGCAATATGCTCAGAACTGCAGTAAGATACTTACTGAAAGGTGGTAAGGCTACTCCTGATGGTCCAAAATATGTGGGCTAACAACTATGAGAAATTCTATGCAGGTTTTTCAACTTCCAGCACAAACTGAAAGGTTAATGTAATACTACACGATGTGGAAAACTAGAAGCCAGTGCCTTTATAATGACTACAGGGCCTCCAATACAGCTATTTAGCTAAAAGTAGGCTTGACTCACATACACAAAAAAATTCCAATTCTACAAATATATCTGAGGGTCAGAAATTAACTACTGTATTTCAGATCACAGATAATACCTTAAAAATAATAACTAAAATGTTACTTAGTACAATTAACTGTGTTCACATTATACAATTTCATTAACAAAGCCAACAGCTCTGCAGAAAAAAGACCACTTACTTTTCAAAGAAATAAGATGGGAAGGAGGTTGAAGAAATTATGTTAACATATAACAATTTGACATCTTACAGGTTTTCAATGCTGCATCATGTACAAGGAATTTGGAGAAGGCAAACACTGAATTCAGAGCTGCAGAGGCCTCATTATGTAATGTCACTGTGAAGTGGGGTATTAGAGATGTGAATGATAAGAGTGTGACAGCCTTGGTCACTCAGGGATTCCACCATAGCTCCCACAAATACATACACTGGGTATTGCACATGGTATTCAGCTTCCATGGACAAAAACAGCACCTTCTGGGTGACTTCCACAAAATCAGAACCTGATGTCCTGATACAACATTCAGAGGTTTGTTTAAATTAAAAGAAAACTATGAACTTTCACACCAAAGCTGATATGGCAATGAAAAAGCAGCCTTAATTCTAAAGGTAAACTGACCCTTACAATCCTGTTTTTAACTTCACTCAAAAAACCAAAAAACAATCAAACAAAACAAAAAAACCCCAACCAAAACAAATCCAACCCCCCATACCATACTTTAATAAGTGGAAACTTTAAGTGGAAACTTTAAGTCCTTTCGTGTATTATCTTCAAACTACTTTGGATCTACCCCTTGAACAGTCACAAATTAGTATGTCGTACCAGGACTGAATTCAGGAGTACGGAGCACCAGTTTGCATCTCAACACCATCATGAGCTGCTTTACATGCCACAATGCCTTCATTAACCAAAGCAGCTACAACGAAGAGCTGCCTTTAAAGCATGTTGAAAATATTTAGCCCTCTTGCTTTTCGTTTTCCAATTGACAAATGCTTGTCTTCTGCCTTACATTAACATTGTTTTCAAGTTGCTTAAACCCACAAAATTTTGACTCCACGAAATTGTCATCAAGGACAAAAGGGCCACCAGCAGAAGTTTTTTAAAGAAACTAATATTTCAGATCTGATAGAATATATACATTAGGGTCCATTTTTAAAATAGATGCAAAAGGAGACACTTCTGCTTTGTCAGAAAGCATTACTACTTAGTTTCCACACATTCTCAGGTCCCAACAAGGGAACACAGGCCTTCATACCAATAAAAGCCGTGCTTTGGCCAGTTACATTTGTCTCTTCTCTCTTTGATTCTTTACCTCTTCTTGAAGATACAGGATAAAAGCCTAACCAAAAAAATTCTAAGAGGCTGCCCTGTACGTGGCCTATTATTCCCTTTATTTTAAGGTTCATAAAAACATCAGTTTCCTCACAGAGCAAATGACTGAACTGCACAGTATGACTAATGGCCCTGGATGAAGAAAGCACTCAGCCCCAAGCACACACTCATGGCCCAGTGAGATGAAGAGGAATTAATTGTTTTCCCTCCTCGGGATGGCTGCCAGAGAGAGTGCAAGGCATGCAATACACTTACAATTTCACATGACTTAAAAGACCAGCATACAAGTAGCAATAAATGAAACTCCTACTGATGTGCTTACTTGGCCCTCCTCCCTCCCACTGCAATTCTGAAAACAAGTAAATTAGAATCCCAGAGTGATAGAGCTCTGCTAACATTTATGGGAATTAATACATTCTTTGAAGTAAGTACGCTAGCAAGTTAAGAGACAAGAGTTAATCATGACTGGAAGTAGAAGAGCCTGAATACAGACTTCACCTTACACAAGTAAATCTTATTCTGGAGAGTTTAAAAAGGGATGAAGCAAAGTGAGGCTTTTTTATCCTGACATTCAAAAAAATACTTTTTTTAAAAGGATATGCAAATCACTGTGTTAAGTGGTATAATCTACACAGCACATTTTACCACCTCTCAGCCAGCAGACACCTTCCTTTTGCACAAGCTTAAACCACCCAGGCATTTTGCGAACTGTGTCCCTTTTATCTCTCCTCCCTTGGGTACGGACTTTTATTAAAAGCACCGAACTGTTGCCAGCGTGCTGGTTTAAACACCGCCACTAATTACACTGGAGACAGATGAGTTCTCGTAGGGCAGACAGCCAGGGCAGGGTTCCTGCCGGGCGGCTGCACGTCCCTGTCCCTGTCGGGCACCAGGGCTGCCCATGCCTCTCCACACGGCTGGACTAAGTAGGTCAGCTGTCACCTGCAACGCGGTTCAAGCGTCTCACACGAGAGTACATTATCACTCCTATCTCAGGATCAGTTTTCGACAGCTGAGACTGAAATCTTTTTGCCTTTAGAAAACCCCTGGGTATTTTTCAGTCAAGAAATCAGCTTGCTTTCTCCCTTGGTTTTGTAAGGGAAACACAGGAGCTGGAGGAACCCTCCAGCTGCAGCCTTGACCACCTCTCCCCTGACCCACCTTTAGCCACCTCCTTTGCACCAGAATCAAGATACAAGAATACATCATTTAAAAGCAAACAAAAACTAACATACCCAGTGTTTTCAAGTTTGAGAACACGGCCTAAAAACAAACTTTTTTTTTCCTCTACATCACTTGTGCCCCAAAAACAGAACCAAACTGGGGAGGAAGTCAAACTTGCTGTTTCCAGTAGCTGCCTAAATACTTCTCCATTTCATACATATCTATACTCCTCTGATCCGGCCAGCAACAATGAACGCTATAATATCAATCATTAACAATTAATAGTTTGTTTTTTGAAAAGCACCTCTCCCAAACTACTTTTTTCTCACCAGCATTTCTGAAATGCACAAGTCACTGTAGGTTTGCTATTTTAAAAAGAACTTGTTTTCTTTGTGTTTTACCTACAGCTTTACCGCTAACCTGATTTACCATAACCAAAACCTCTAGAGCAAGCACTACCCTAAATTTGAGATTGCTGGACCACTGGGAGACAACAAAGGGGAAGGTGGGTTGGAATTCAAATGTTCTGGCACTCAGGCAATGGTGAGTGACTCAGCTGGTCAAGTTCAGTAACTCATCAGCTGCTGCTCCAGTCCTGCCATACTGCAAATCAAAAATCATTCTGGGGTGCCGAGTGCTGATTTTGCTGCGTGGTCACTGTCTCACTGCTCAGCTCTGCTACCTGAGCTCAGGGCTGCAAAAAAAGGTGAAAATCAAATGCAGAAATTTGTATCCCATGCTATTTAGGGGCATAGAATTATTGATAAAAAAAAAAAGTCCATGGATTTGTCTACTCCAAATCCTTATCTGTAAAATGGGACAAGGTGGCTTACCCTTCCTCCTCAGCTAATTGTACTTTCCATGAAAATGAGGTCCATACATACACCTCTTGTCAAAAATATATTTTATTACATACCATGAATAGAAAAAAATGTTGATTTTCCTTTTTCCCCCCTAGAAAGCCTTTTTCTTCCTCATAAAAAAGAATTATGGGTGGCAAACAGCTCCATATGGACTTCATGTACACTCAATTCCCCTAATGATACTATCTAATCATTGGATATGCTCAAAGGAGAGATGCTGAGTATCCAAGAGGACCAAGAGACAATAAAACACATATTCCCCTTAGCCATATTTCCACTGAAGGCACATTTATTGTGAGAATGAAGCTTCTCATGTGCCATCCACCTGGAAAACAAGGAAATTAAAATATCTTCTCTCTTCCGTTTGCTTCACAAAGCTTTTAAGTTCCACTTGAAAAGAAATACAAAAGAGTCTTCAGAACAGAAAAGAGTGGGTGGACAGTTTAAAAATTCAAGACCAAGCCTGCAACAAGAGTTTTGAGACATTATTTCTTCAGGCAGTAAGAAGTAGGTAAGATACTACATCTTTGCACATATTCTCTATAAAAGGCATTTTACAAGCTCTCCCATCTCATTTGTAGTAAAGGGGTTTTCCCTTCTTGCCATGCCAGCAGGAGACTGCTGTGCAGATGAGATGATGTCACCTCCAGGAATCCCCCTCAAGCCCTGCCAGCTCAGTCCTCCCAGTAACAGATACTGACTATAAATAGTTATCTGGGGAAAACAAGGTTAGCAAGGGAATTGTGAGGAAAACAAGAAATGAGGAAGACTTAAGAAAACCAAAAATAAACCCCACATTTTAAAAAATAGCGTTCTTCACCTCTGAACATCTGCAGTTCAAATTCTTATAAAAAGAAGAGAACCTCTGGGAGAACACCTCTGCCATGCAATAACTGTACAAAAATCTATTATCTAAATTTGCCACTGTTCCTAAAATCATCCCAGAAACAGAAGGAATATGAACATACACAGGGTTACACTCACATAAACGTACTTCTGTCATACGAATCTGCTATTCAGCACAATCTCTGACAAATATGGATATTGCACAGTGAGAAACATCATGCTTTACAACCTTGAAACACAAAACTGTACACTGCACAAGTCTGGTTTAGGTGAGTGCCATGCTGTTTTCCCAGCATGGCATACATTTCAAACACTAACTCTGTACGTCTTAAAGAGTATTTTGAAAGTTCTATTGAATTGTAAGCATGGGAAAATTTCTCTCAAAATATGGTAAGTTTTAGTAAATCAGAAAGCCTACAAGACATGCTGCGGAGAACTACAAAGAATTACAGGTTTAAAAGCCCTCCTATGCAACTGCTTTGGTGACTACAAATTTTTGTTAAGTACTTGATGTTCAAAGAGGGACTGAAAGTAAATGCTATTCACAAAGAATTTAAGCAAACTTTTACCAGGCAGCGCCTCAGATCTGTAAGACTCTAAGACGTACAAAGATATACCCTGGAAACACAGTGTCTCAGGTATTAAGTTTAAACCAGTGTATTAAGGCATGTGACATTCAAGTAGTATATTTACATCCTGTGAAAGTAGCAGGCACTGCTGCTACATACAAGCCTATCAGATGATAAATAACACATGCCTTTTACCTAAGGTGAGAGGTGTTCAGAGCGGTTTAGGGGGATCTTCACGAGTGCTGCTGTGCAGAAACCCATGCAGAGCTCTGCCTAGGCTGCTAAGAGAAAAGTTGTCTCATTTTAGTGCAACAAGCCTATGTCAGATGCGTATAAAATATTTAAGAAACCTGAATTTACAACACTGAAAATTATTACTTCAGAGGGACTTGACTTCCCTGAAAACCTATGTCACCATTTGATATTACACATGCAAAATCCCTTGATGAAATACCTGCTGTATCTTGTGAGAGCAGAAAGTGTCATAAAGAAATAGAGAATAGATTACCATAAACCAATTATCTTTGCACAGAAATGGCAAAACAAGCCAAATGAATTAATGAGTTAGCTCAAGAGCAAAGTGTCAGGGTAGTAAAAATATCCTTTTCAATGCTGTACTGACTAAAGGAAACAGCTGTCTAAATATTTGAGTTTTTCTGAAAAAACATTACTATATTATGGCAAACAGTGAAGTTAATACTTTCACACAGTGAAGAAAAAAGAAGTGACCAGAAGCAAAGAGAACCCTCACAGTGACGTTAGCTAATTAACAAAGCTATTTTCACCGGGGAAAAACTGCATGAGAAGCTTCTGTAGGTATTCTGTCAAGGAAGGAAATGAAATTACAACAGACTGGGCTAATGCAAGCTGCTAAATGAAGGCATCAGTTCAAGTGAAACCAGCCTCACTGGTGACAAAGTGCACTGAAAGAGCTCATTAGAAGAGGACTGCCATTTTATCAATTAATCTGCAGCGCAATGACTGCCACAAAACAGATCGAAGCCTACCTGGGAAAATCTTTACATTATTAATTTGAGTCTGAGCAATAAAATGGAATTTCAGTGAAATCCTGGAACACACTGAAGAGGCAACTACATCAAGTGCTGTATCTCAGATCTGGAGCTGAGATACAGAGGCCCCAGTAAGGAGAAAATGTAGGGACTAAGACTAGTCTTCATTTCATGCCAGAAGTCATGCAGTCTGAATACCAGCAGGTGCAGCTGCCAAAAGAACCAGGCTTTCCAAATGAAATGCTCCCTACTCCACAAGAAGCACCTGAGTAAGGCATTAACAGCAGCAGCATGGGAATTACACTGTGCTAAAATAAAATAGTCACCTCCTGTAAATTATCCAGAATGTGTCCCTTCTGTACCTGACATTTTAATTTGACTTCCCTGAGAAAGATACGGCAAGCGGCTGCAATATTGAAAGCCAATATTTTGGTTTGTTTGCTTTCATTTAACCAAACCAGAGTAATAGAGGTATGAATTTCATGCTTGTAGCCCTTGGAAAATCACTTATGAAGTGACAAACTTAAACAAATATTAGAGTTTCAAAATTTTAGCCCCTGCAAATTACATAATCAGAGTATGAGTGATACATCATCATTTCACTTTTATGCACTTCCCTCCCCCTCAGGAATAAATAATTTCACAGAAGACTCAGATTAATCTTCCCCTCTCAACTTAGCAAAATAAGCATTCTTCTCATTTGCAATAGCACCTAAATTGAAAGCAGCTTGGCTGAGATCAAAAGCCAATCTCCAGCATGCCTCAAACTGTAAGCTCCATACCTTCTATAAGACTTAGTAATTTCCTTTTCCCCAAAATTGTCTCAATCCTCCATTTGTGTGCAAGTTTCAAGATACCCATTTCTAAGTAACAATCATATTTAAAAAGCAAAAAAAACTCATTAGGATCTGTAGGATCTCTTACTCGTCATTGCAAGCAGCTCCTATTGCAAGTCACATCAAAAGGATAGTAAAACCATTTATCAGAGTCCAACGCTCCGTGCAGTTGGACAGATCAGGACAGAAAAAGAAAAAACATTTTGACTCTAGCTACAACCTAATAATTCTCCAAACACAGTAGTTAACATAGTCAGGCTGCCTCAAAATGAGTAGTCCTGCCAAATACAGGGCAGAGGAAAGAGAGCTTTTCCCTGTACCACAGAGCTGGGGAACCCAAGACTCAGGTAGGTCACTGCTGCAGAGACTTCCAGGCCACTTCTGAGTGCATTAGCTCAGGTACAAGAACCAATTTAGCTCCTGCAGCACTGAGCCTCCTGAAGGCAAATGTACCCACCTGAGCAGCTAGCCCTGTGTTGACTCAGATGTGTACACTACAGCCTGCTTTGTTATTTTACCTGCTTCTGAGCCGGCTAGTGACAGCCCCTGGCAGTCACCCGAGCCTGTTCTTCCCAACTTGCGAGGTGGAACTCACCCCTGAAACACTGCAGAGAACAAGTGAGGCACGAAGAACCTTCCCACTCTGAGAACCATTTACTATAATAAGACAAGAATTTTCAATAGTAAAAATTAGATGTGGAACTAGAAAAAGCTGAGAAACCCTGACTAATACCAGCCCCTGCACACTCTGCCATCTTTAGACCATCTCTACCACACAGAGTGTAATTTCTCTGCAGAAGTATCACAGGCAGCTACGTGAACAGAAGCAGACATGCCTGGCTACATCACTGTAGCTCTAAGGCTGGGCTGACAGGCTCTCCAAAGGGTCAACTTCCTGCTCTGCTGCTTTCAGAGTCCAGATATGACCTCCATTTCCATGCTGTACACCATGGAACAGCACTGAGGGGACTCCCTCAGTGGGGGGGACTGAGGGAGCTCCCTATTTAGGCCAGCTTTTATTTGTGCATCCTTGCAATGGTGTCAGTGTTTCATTTATCTCGTGTAAGACTCTGGAGAATTTCTTTCAGACTGTGAAATATGTTTGGTATTGGAAAATTTCAATATTGTGTAATCTAAAGCTCCACCAAAGCAAATTAAAATAATTTATTTTAGCTTCAGTAGAAATGAAGAATAGTTGATCTGTATCTTTCTCACATCATCTTTTTGTATTGTTGAAGACATTCTAAGCCGTTTTGTTTTCTAGGCTAAAAAAAAAAAAACCTTAAAGCCTTCACATATTCCCTTAAAGGCTGTTTTTCAAACCTCGTGTCCAAGCCTTGTTGGTGCCATTAAGACCCTGCCCCCTTTACCTACCACATCCTCGTTTAATGAGAAGTCTAAACCAGAGTCTAAAAGCACACTGCTAAGCACAGAAGAATAATTATCTCCTCTGCTATTTATCTGACATGTTTCATCACTTATACAGCCCTAATGAAGTCTCGGTGTCATGCACACCACCCCTGACAAGTTCAGTTTGCAAAGCCACTGTGATTCCTGAGTCCCTCCTGGCCAGCACACTGCCTGGCCCATTTATATCTGTGCATTTGATTTCTCCTAAGCATAACACTTTACAGTTGTCTTTATTGAATTTCATCTCATTGATTTCAAGCCATTTTTCCAATTCATCATATGAAATTCTAAATCTGTCCTCCTAACTGTTTATAATCCCTTCCCGCTTCATCTTCCAAAAATACTCAAATTATCCTCTTCGACAGCAATAAATGGGTGATGAATACTGAGAATATCGACTAGTAAACAACTTAAGTCAGCCTCCTCCAGGAATTAACTTAATAGTCTGAGAGCAAACAACCGAGCCTAGCTCAACATTTCAGACTAATTTCTCAGTGGACTGAAGCATTGCCTGTCATCATCCAAGCATACAAAAGAAATAATTTCTCTGCCATCTACTTTAACCAAACTAATGTCATCTCATCTCCGTGAATGCTTCTTTCCTCTCAGAGTTTGTTGATAAGAGTTTTAAATGCTAACATTTAGTTTGATGGTCAGAGTTTGAACAGGGCCTATTTTTACAACCATATACCTATTCACTGTCCTAAATTACATTATCATTGTCAAAAGTATGCAATTAAGCAGGAACCGAAAAAGAAGTCACTATTTAAGGAATGAATCTATCTAAACGAGCTGGAGGCCCCTTGCCAAGTTTTCAGATGGAAGGCAACTCTCCCACGTGCTCCCCTTAGTGGGGAAAAAACAAAACAGAAACACCCACCCTCCCCAAGCATATAAAAGACACAGGTAATAAAAGTATACTAAATGATCTGTGTGTTTCAAAGAAAGCAGAAATATACCTATATAGATTAGAAGACTATTGACTTAGCTGAGGAGCTATTTAATGTTTGCAAAGTTATTTAAAAAAACACTAGAACACTTAGTGTTTAAGTCCCAAAAGAGCAATTATTCTTCAGCCAGAAAACTATGCAAGCTTCATCTTTGTCAACAGAGATGAAAATAATTTTATTTAATTAAAGACCTACATCTTCAATTTGAATCACAGAACCTTGGAGAAAAATCCATATAAACAAACTACAGTTTAATCTATCACAATTCTGTAGCATCAGCAGTCTACTGTAACATTATACAGATCACTTCAGCAGGAGAAGTGCCAGCCTTTTCAGGAGGCCATGCTTATCTTCCTGTTGCTCTGTTCAGCACACAAATGCTCAGTGCTTCCTTCCAATGCCCATTATTGGCACCATTTCTTAACTCTACAATCCCTTAGATTTGCTTCTGGATTTAAAACAAGAAGATGATGAATACAATCCCTTCTCATAGCTCAAAACCTGATCTGTGAACTCCCTCACATCCTGAATTTTATACATGGAACACACTTGAGCACCTCTTCTTGAACGAGGAGAGCTTGTGAGGAGCCCAGCTGCAGGTGCCCAGATGTGGGTGTCTTCTGCAGCCCACCCAGGATCCAGCAGCTCCAGCCAGGGCAAGGCTGCACGGCACCCAGGCACCCTGCCAAACACCACACACAAGCTTCCTCTTGCTGGAAAATACAACGGAAGAGAGCCTGGGAGAGGAAAAAATAAGCTAGTCATAACTACTCATCCCGAGATGGAGTCATGGTGTAACTGAAACACATAGGTGCACCTGGGAAGCTACCTTGATCCCACTGCTTAGGAGGAATCCCAGCACAATTCATCTCCTTGTTCTTCTACCTCACCACTAAACCTTCTCCGTAGTTTTGGAGACTACCCAAGGAAAACGTCCTCAACAGAAAATATCAACTTACAAGTCACATCAGTGCTTCAACAGCTTTCATATAGTGTAGTAGTTTTGTAGTTTCAAGAAAAGCAAAAGCTTTGCATTTCTTTCTCCTGTCTCATGCAAGACTGACCAAGGGAGAACAGTAACAGATCTGTTAAATTCTAAAAGGAGGCACACATGTATAAACTACATCCTGTTCCTTAGGGGAGCAATTAAACCCTTACTAATACATACTAAAAGAGAAATGCACATTTCCCACGCTTCAGTTATATATGATTTTTCTATAAATTAAAAACCAAAAAGTACAAGGATCACCTACTACTAACTAATTATATTAAGTTGATCCATACTTCATTTCCTGTACGTGAAGTAAAATAAAGCAGTTATTTGATAATTCACAATACACTGTGTTATAATGAAAGTAAGCCTTTTCATGCATGCACTTAGGAGCTCTTCAAAATACTGAACAAATAAGCACAGTCATACAAGTTGGCAAATTTGCTCCAAAAGGATGTTTTAGGTCATGTGAATCTTGCCACTGACAAGTTAAACACAAAATAATGATAAAACAGGAAACACATGAACACTGGTCTTCCTTTTTAATGGTTTCTATTTCATATCACTATGCTTCTGTCTAACAAGGTTTGGAAGTCCACTTGCAAAAAAAAAAACCTCTAACAAAAGCATGCTTAACAGTTTAAATAAATTTTCTACTCTCATAGAAAGTTCATTTTAATTGTTAACAAGTAGCCATCTCAGCAATCACAAAAATTCCAAGAGCACTGCTTCTTCTTGTCAACCGCTAGTCAAAATTGCATTAATTGTTCAGGTTTTATTTATTTTACTTTTGAGGGGAGAGATGACATTTATACAAACTGAGCAGCAGGACAGCCATCCGAAAAGAAATGAAACCCCACTTTTTGGATCAAACCAGGTTTTTCATTCGTTACATGCTTCATGCCAAGGCTCCCTCAGGCTCAAGGGAGAGGCTTGGGCTTTACATCCCAGTTGTGAAACACACACAGTAAAAATTTATCAAGGAGAAGGCTTTCACAAATATGAAACTAGTAATATCCAAAACTGCTCTGAGAGCACATTAGCATCTGCATTAATCTGAAAGGCTGACAGACAAAGCGTTCAACAGGTCAGGTAACTGAAAATATCCTCTAGCCTAGTAAGAGGCTCGTGCTGTGCTGCCAGCAGAGCCAAACACCACTGTCACTGTCCTGCTCTCCCCCTTGGGGCATAGAGCCTTCAGCGTGACACCTCCTGGCATAAATACCCAAGGCAAAAGGAACTGGCATTACTGGCACCTCTGGTGAGCTATATGCTATACTGCACTGCACAGCAGCAACTATCTCTCCCTACCTTTTACTTCCATACCATAATTAAATCCACAGTCACAGCTCGAGAAGACATGAAACCACGCACCAAGAAACACAATGTACTCTCCCATATGTGACCCAGGCAAATATCTCCGCATTTAAAAGAAAAACAAGAGAGGAAATCTACTGAGGCATCATCCACACAACCCAGGTGTGGGAAATACTTCTGTTTTCTGACTTCATGAGCACAAATACCTGGCCAGGTACCGGAGCACACCCTGGTGTCCAGAGTAGGGTAGGAAACGCGTGGGAGCAGTCGGACAGTGCTCAACAGCCATTGCACCATCCCTGGAGGAGCTTTCCACCCCACTGCTGGACTAGCATGAAGCACAGGGATGCAGAGGAAGGTGATCGCTATCCCATAGCCTGCCATGCATCCTCCAGCCTTTCAAAAGTTTTGCACTTTTCATGCTAGTTGGAAGGTTACAATACCTTGTACATATAGCTGCTGATACGCTAGCCTGGGATAAATGTATTTGTTTCGGTTTTGCTGTTAGCACACCCCAATAGCTCTTTAAACAATTTGATACAGAAATAAGGAGGAAGGCATTTTATCCATCACATCCATCAGATTCGTGTCTTCTATGCTTTATATACAAAGTCAGAAAAACCAGCTAATACACTACCCACAGGGAACCTGGCAGACCTTAGAATATTATGTGAAATATATTCATACCACACCACTTGTAGACATTCAAGTAGTCTTTTTTTCTGAACTCTAAATGAAAGTGTCAGTGACTAAAATCATAGAAACACAGAATAGGATAAGTTGGAAGGGACCCATGAGGATCATTGAGTCCAACTCCTGGCCCTGCACAGAACACCCCAGGAATCACACTATGTGCCTGAGAGCATTGTACAAATGGTTCATGAACTCCAGCAGGCTTGCTGCCGTGACCACTTCCCTGGGAAGCCTCTTGTACTGACCAACCACTCTCTGGATGAAAAATCTTTTCATGATATCCAACCTAAACATTCCCTTGGGTCCTGTCACTGGTCACTCTACCTGCCCCCCTGCTTCCCCTTGTGAGGATGTTGAAGACTGCAATGCTGTCTCCCCTCAGTCTCCTCTTCTCCAAGCTGAACAAAACCAAGTGACCTCAGCTGCTCCTAAGGCTTCCCCTCCAGACCCTTCAGCAGCCTCGTTGTCCTCCTTTGGATGCTCTCCCATAGTTTAATGTCTTTCTTACACTGTGGTGCCCAAAGCTGCCCCCAGCACTCGAGGTGAGGCCACCCCAGTGCAGAGCAGAGCAGGACAATCCCCTCCTTTTCCCAGCTGGCAATGCTGTGCCTGATGCCCCCCAGGACATGGGTGGCCCTCCTGGCTGCCAAGGCACTGCTGACTCGTATGAAGAGACTATGAGATGTTTTGCTAGCATTGTAGTTCCAGTAGAGAACAGTGTTGGTCTTCTGTGATTAGCTAAATAGTTTCTTTTTTTTCCTGTTTGGGAGTTCCTTTGCTGTATTTCCAATATATTAATTACATGCAGACTCTATTTTTTTAAAAAGTTACGACCCTGAGGCACAATTCATCATGCCAAATGTAACTTCGGTTCAGCCTGGATTATTTTGTCCCAAAAAAGAGAAATGGAGGCAAAAAAAGCTCCACCTGGAAGCCCAATTCTATGATCTTCCACTCTCTAAACCCTAAGTCAGAATGTCCAGGATTATAGAAGATTCCTGCAAACATGGGGACAAAAAAATTGACCCCTCAGCAAGCAGGAAAGCCTTACCCAGGGAAGGCAAAAATCACTGCAGAAGGTCAGCAGGCAAAGGTCTGGCCAGTGGCTTAACTTTCTCCACTTTGAACAGAGAAGAGCATTGGGATTTCCAGCTGGGTGAAATTCAGCTGACCATGGACAGTGACAGGGTTGCTATTAGTTTCTAAATATCAGTCAAAGAAGCGTGTCTGATTAATTCAATTTTGCAGCCCTTTGAGCGATGTTAGAGGCAGTGCAGCTGCTTGTCTCAAGATATCAGATTAAAAAAACACCATAAAACCTCACATGTTCCCACCCACAAATATGGATTTGGATCTATTTACAGAGGCCTCATTCTCAGTGTTGCACTCATAAACAGTAAGGATTATATTTTAAAGTCACAAGTGCCTATGCTCTGCAGACAGCTAGAGAAAAGTTCTGCTACAACAACACAGGTAATGAGATTTGCAAGGAAATGTCCCTACAGAGGGACAAATGTTCCAGTGCAAGGGCAGCTCTGCATCAGTTCAGAAGATTCCAGTATAGGAGAAAGATTTCTGTGTGAATCCAAAATGTACAGAATATTCCATTTGAAAGGCAATAGTAAGTCTACTCCCTCCCTTGCTGATTTTAAAAAATGTGCATGACTTCTTTCTTACACTTCATCTTTGGAGAATATTATAGTTCATGTACCATATTTAGTAATTTAAAAAGCTGAAATGCTCAGCCCAATGAAACCTTTTTTAAAGAAATTATCACAGTTTTTCAAATATACAAATCAATAAAAAGGGACAAGCACATCCATAGCTATACTTTACAATTTTCTGAAGTGCTATCAGATGTTCTACAAAATGGTCTTATGATTCTTCATTTTAGAATAGATATTTAACAGTGACATTAGATAGTTAGTTATTTAGTTAAATAGATAGACTTGTGCCTTGCATCACAGATGAAATCACTCTAAGTTTTAGCAATCAGCTAATCAGCTTCATGTTGGGAAGGAAAAAGCAGAAGACCCTCAGCTTCTCTCTTTCCTCCTTCTACAAAAAAGAAAAATATTTTAAACTGGCACGGAGGCTTTTAAAAATCCTACACCATGCAGAGGATCACAGATCCTTCCTAGCACTAGGTGAGAGTCTCCTGACCTGTATTATGTTACAGGAATCATGCCAACGGCACCAGAAATGCTGAAGCTGCTCTGTCTGGATGGTGGGAGACTACAGAAGGAACCAGGCCACGAGTAGTGAGTTCTGCTCTCGCGTGGAAGCAACAACAACCAAAACACCCTTGACAAGCAGAACTTATGGTACTCAATAGTTCAGAAACCCTGGGCAGTCACCCGCCATTCCCTCCAGAAGGATAGGTCGCAGATTTCATTTAAAACATACTTTTTATAAACTACAAAATCAAAACAATTTCATAGATCAAGAGAAAACAGATGTGAGAGATGTTTCTAGTACTTTATATGACAAAGGTAATACAAATGGATGACAAAATTTAAAAATAATTGCAACTTTTACATTAATCAGCAAGACATCATGAGCTGAGTAAGACCTGGCACCACTACCAAAAATACATCATTAAGTTACTAAACCAGCATTTTGCACTTGGCTTTAGGCAAGACCCTGAGAAAACAGGTCATCTTTTAGGCTTTGCAAGAAAATGTCAAGGGTTGTACCCCCCTTAAAGACAGCATACCATGCCTCTTAATTATCCTTTCAGCTGACCACGGGACAGAAAATGACATATCGGCAGGAGAAGGCATTTTCAACCTACTCCACTTCTACAAAACAACAAAGTATCAAACTCCAGTCTCTTGCAGATGTTTGCAAAAGGACTACAATGAAATTGTTCTTCTAATCACTTTGAGTGCATACTCAAAATTTTTTAGTTTTTGGTAATAAGTTGCGTAATATGTAATCTGTTACATAAATCTGGAAAAAATAACTAACGTTTTAAGAACAAAAAAAATGAAAGAGAAAACTCGGTCTTTGAATTTGAGTTTAAGATTCCTACTACATTTAATCAGCCTGTCTCAAGACCACCCATATATGATTTCGTGATTTATTTGAGAACCTACTATCACAGACAAGTAAACTCCTGATGGCCTCTTAAACTAATCTAAAACTAAATACTTTCTTTTCATAGAATTTAGTGAAGACCACTTACCACCAGCCATTTACAGAAACTGTTTAGGTTAACAGAGATAAGGCAAACAGTATTTACCAGTCTTTAAGTGAATTTACTCAGGCCTCTATAAACTGTTTTGCTTATCTGATACATTTAGACAAGACTGACTGCAGTACAGGGAGCACCACAGCCAATGTTAGGAGTCACTGACTCTTCAGCTGTACTGCAAACCTACATCAGCAAGTAACAAAACAGGGAGGGGCAGAAAGAAACCAAAAGGAAAAAGGTGTGGGGAGGAAGAAATGGCTGTACTTGTCACTTCAGTTAGTGGGCTCAGGCACAAACTCAACCATAAGCCTGTCACCCTTCCCCAAAGAGGTTTTCTTGCACAAAGTCCAGGGGAGCCACGACCAAAGCCCTCTGACCTTGTGAATGCTCTGCACGCTCAGCAGCCAGACCAGCGCTTCTTGCAGGTATCTAACCATTTGACAGCCTTCACTGGCTCTTACATTAGTTGAATTAAAAGCAAAACAGTCTCCATGCAGCTGAAGCACATACTTTATTAGACAAGACTGAAGAGAGTGGTCCATTTCTGCTCATGTCCAGTCCAGTATGCAGAGGCTTAGGAATACTGCTCCAGTATGAAATACTGAAAAAGTTCTATAAACATCCACAAATATCCCTTTCAGCTTATTTTCAGATAATTGAGTTTAGATGGAAAGTTCGTTTATGTAAAAAAGCAACAATAACTTAAAAGTGATATATATATAAAAGGAATTCCAACTTAGAACTACACAACCTTTTTTAGTTCTGTATGCAAATATTCCCCGAAGGACAATACTCCTGACAGGCCACCTCAGCTAGAAAAATGTTATAATTTTCTCCTCTTTTGTAGTAACCAAAATAGAAGCAGTCTCTCACGTAACATTTGATCTGATTTTTTGTACGTGCTGGACTTAGGTTTTTTCCAAAAGCTTTCTGGCACCAGATCTCAAAGAACACCAACCTTTCAACACGCTTTGTTGGCATTGTCTTTGGGATCACGTCACAAATCGACACAGCTCAGTAAAAAGAAAAGACTGGGGGGAGGAGGGGAAGAGGCAAGGGATAAAACTGGAAGGAAAGATAAAGTGGGACAGGGTCTTTTCTCCAGACACCACCACCACCACTCCCTCTGCAAGCCATCATCTCTAACCTACAGAACGTGCTGTTCAGCAAACAGGTCAAATCTTGGACCTTCTTTTCATTAAATGCACAAGTCACAAGCCTTTATGAATAGCAATGTCAACTTTTTTAACTGTTGCCACCTGATCAAGATAAAAGCATGAACTATTTCTTAGTAGCTCACTCTAATTGTGTAAATTTATGATGCTTTCAATTTTTAACAGCACTTTCTCTGAGAAGTTGGGAGCAATTTATGCTCTGTATAGAGGTCTTCTATGAATTCCACACAGATTTTCTTGGGGGAGAAAAACCACCACAGGAGATTCAGATATTAAAGAATAATCACTTTGCCTTAGGAAGGTATGTATTAACGAAAATAAAACCTAAGATTTTAAGAGGCTTTTCAGAGAGTATTTGTCTTAATTAATCACTGCTATATAAAAACAAATTACTGCAAACTATATTGGGATCGAAGCAGTTTTCAAGGGTCGGGATAATCTGTATTTGGCTGAGTGCCCATGAACATCCTCAGGGTCTGGGGATATACCAGAACAGTGTATACACTGTTTTAAGAAGCAACAAAGCCTTTGGAGAGTTAAGTGACTGCACATCTGAGTCATTGTCTGAATGAGACATTTTGGCCTTTCACACACTTCCCAGTGCCAGAGAGACTCTGGATTTCAGTGAAGTTATATCAGAGAAGAGGAATCAATAACAAAAGTTGCAAAAACTTTTAAATATTATTCTGCAGGCAGCTCAACTACTTTCCATCCCTAACAATTCAAGTAAAGTTAACAATTCAAGTAAAGGTAACAAATTTTCCAGTTAAAAAAATAGACAGAAAGGAGAAACTGTGACTGCTCTAGAGAAGATGATTTCAGCAGCAGAGATTTGCTACTGAAAACACAACAGTTCACTATATTTGGAGTCTAGGCTTCACAGTAACAATGAGATCCTCTCATTTAAAGATTAAACCTTGCTTTTGTTCCAGAATCCTAGTTGTGGAGATCATGTTTCCCACACCTGAGGGGAAGTGTCAGGGAATATATATGCCTCAAATTAAGAAAAAGACAAAACTGTACACAGAGAACACAGATATATGCATGCCAAATCAAATGCTTTCACCACACAGGTAATACCGAGTGGCACTATTTTGAGAGCAATATTAATGTAACAGACTGGGGCACTAGATTCTAAGTGAGAAGAATAAAACACCATTCGTGACTCTACTGCTGGGATTTTGGTAGACTTACTGTAAGGAAAATAAAAGTCCACGTTGGATTATATTCTACACAAGAAGAAATTAAACGTGATTTGTGACAAATCTTCCTGGCTGTTTTACAAGGCATAGGAGTGAACAAAACCAAAAGGGAAGTAAAAGGAATACCACTGACCTCACTACACTTTCCTCCTGGGAGGACTAGTGGGCTTGCTTCCACTATTCTTTAAGAAAAGCTTGAGGTAGTTTATGTACATCAGCATACAAAAGGCAACCTCCTTTAGGGGAGGGGACTGTACACCTAAAAGAAAAAATAGCCAGTAAAATCGGAAATCCTCAAAAAGAGATTAAAAAAACCTGTTACAGCCTATTAGGGAAGACAGACTGCACAGCCCAACAGGGCAGGGCACATCAGTCAGCCAGGCACGAAAGAGAAACCCAAGGAAAACAAAAGCTACATGGCCACACACCCACACATGAGGGCATGATTTTCTAACAATATTCGTTTTCTCTTCACTTATCATTCTTACATTATCCTCTTTTCACAAAGAACATGAAATGAATTAAACAAGGACAATCAGCATCTGCAACGTGAGGTCTGAACTCTTTCCTTTTCCCTAGGGAGAGAGGCAAGCAAAAATAAAAAATGCACTTCTCTTTTGGTACAAGTTATATGAAACCACCCAGACTTAGACTATAGACTGTATGAGAAAAGGAAAGGTCAAACAAGTATGTTTTACACAGGTACACAGAGCATAAGATCTAGGATCACCCTTCATCCCAGCAGAAAAAAGGAGGACTTTATTCCACGATTTCAGTCTAGCAATAAAGCAAAAATCCATACCCTCTTGCTGTGGCTGCTGCCCTCGTGCCAGAGAAGCCAAACCACTTACAACAGCCTCATTTTGGAGCTCCAGGCTTCAGCACAAAATATTCTACAAGATCCCCAGCACGGAATAATCCAAGTTTCTTTGACTGCCACTGGGTGGGCACATTCCCATTCCTCCTGCACAGGCAACAGATGCCTGGCAATCCAGTTACAGGAGAACACCGTCTATTAGTGCCACCAAATCCTCTCCAGTTTCATGCCCTGGACTCAGTCCAGGTATGCCCAGTCTAGAATATAAGATTCAATTAAATGAGCCTATAGTCATGCTTTACAAGGTTTTCTGTGAGCTTTGCCCATCAGACAGGAAACACTACAGCTGTAATTATTCTGGGATACCTTATTATTTTCCCTTGGACTGACTATCAGGATCTGAAACAAGAAGTAGTTGTGTCTACAAAGCCCTGGCTTTTTCAGCCAAGCATGGCACCAACTGGTCACAGCTCTTGCACACAAGAGAAAAAAAATGTATCAGACCAACAAGTCTTACCCTGAAACTCCTCTGCATGTCACACCTACTGAAAATAACATGGATGGGTAGTTTTTTGTAGGTTGTTCCTGGCCATCTGAGATGTCCTTCCAGCAAATCTGTTCCATGATTTATTCCCCTGATGCTTAATTCCATTTGCTGGATCCATGAAAAGGTTTTAGACTCTTGACAGACACCCCCCTAAAACAGAATTGGCAGCTTCAGTAGACAGGAGCATTTTGTTTTGGCCTGTGATAATCTTCAAACTTTGCATGAGTCCTCTTTTCTCCTGTTTAATTTCCCTAAAGTGTTCTCTAAGTGTCCACATGGCAAACCTCACATGGCAGATAAAGAAGTTTGTATTTTACTCATTTTTACCAAGCACAATAAGATAAAACAAACAAAACCCCAACCAAGAACAGGAGACAAATGAGGGTGTAAACTTGAAAGGCCAAAATATATAAGGCAGCTACAGTGTGTATGTGTACATAAGAAGCTTTACTGTAATCACAGTATTGTAAATATTTCAAGTACCCTGATTACAGAAGTTGACAACATGCATTCCAGTCATCACCATTTTCTTGGTACAGGAGAAGGGCATGACATTGAACAGCCCATATTAACACAGGTTTTATAGCGCTTTGGTCACCAAAGCAAGATAATATCCTTTTTTTTTCTTTCATGGAGACTCAAAATTTGGTTATAAATGGAAAGAAGAAAAAAAGTCACATACAGATGCATAAATTTTTCTAAGGTTTTGATTTGGGGGTAGGGTTTTTTTTTCTTAGGTTTTTGTACTTTTTTTTTTTTCCCAATCAAAAGGCATTCATTTTGGTTAACTCAGGAATTAGAATTCGTAACCTGTGACCTAAGACTCTTACAGGACTGAAAACAGGCCAAAAGTCTTCTAAAGCTTCAGAATTTATTCAGTACATAGCACTAAATATTAATGCTGTTGCGTCTGCAAGACCTGCCTGGAGACATAACTACCCACAGCTATTTCCCTATCTGAATGGGAAGTTAAATGCTACAGAGGAAATGAGGAAACTGGTGAGGTTTCAAGTAGAAAGCTTTTAACACTCACCTTTCCCTTACAGAGTGGTTCTGGTTCAAATACTCCTGCTGCAATGCCGGTGAACCAGAAACAGGCACACATACACAAACAGGGATGGTGTTCTATCACACGCTAACGAGCAGAACACCTTGTATTTACCATTCAATAGCAAACATCCAGGCTTTTTCTATTTCCAGTTCTGCAGTGAAGTTTGGAAGACCTGCTGACCTCTGGAAGATATCTGTAGGATATTACAGTCCTACTAGGTACAAACACATTGTCTGCATGGACCTTTTTTGTTCTGGTGGTTTCTTTAAAGAGAAACTAGACCTTTGACAGAGACTTCTACATCTACAATTCTGCAGATACAGAAACATGAACAAATAACTACCTACCCTCTCTGGTCCATTTATCATACTCAGCAATCCTCACAACTGAAGGTTAATACTCCTTTCTCCTTTGAATTACTTAAATGTATAGATGCTGAAACAGAAAACCAAAGGTAATTCAAACTCCACTTGTGTTTCTTCCCTAGGTTCAAGCAGCATCCCTTCTGACTGTTGTTGTATACTGAACCACTAATAAATTCAGCCTGTTGCTTTCCCAGCCTCCTCCAACACAGACTATCTCAGAACTAACCCAGCCTGCTCCTCTCTAAGCCCCAACTATGCTGAAACTTTCAGAAGACTCGCCTTACCTAGAATAAATCTGACAAGGCTTAGCAGGTACTCACCAAGAAATAAGATTTTTGCATGTCCAGAAGGTGAAGAATAGGGGGAGGGAGAATCAACAAAAACCCCAAACACACTGCTTTCAATAAGGACTCCAGCAGTTCAATAGTTGCCATGTATTATTCCCATGTTTACAGATTATTATTTACAAATGCTCTTTTAGACTTTTTTTAAAAGGTAGTTTTTCTAGATGAATTATGCACAGGAGGGAAAAGAAAAGTTTGAAAGAAATTGTTTTCACCACAATAATCCACAGTACTGTATTAACATAAAATCAAGCAAAAATAATTCATTTTGTAGTTAAAATTCAGTAGTGAAAGGATTTTATAGCATTTTCTGGCCAGAGAGGTAATCTAATCTCACCATTGATTCAGCTGCTCTGCACACTAAAAAATCTATTATTACTGCCACCAGTTATCTTTGAATAAAGATAAAACCTGCATTTTTAAGCCAAAAAATGTTTCTGCTGAACCTTTAAGAAGGCAGTTAAAATCCTGGCCCTGCATCAAGGCACAGAAAGGATCCACTGCTCTCCCACAGCATGACAGAACCAGGATTTAGTTTTGCCAGTTTTGTTATATGAAAGTTTCTTTTTTGCCTAAAGTATTATGAAATCAAGGTAAATTGTTAGTATTTGCTGATAAAATTATTTATTAGAAGCAGCTAGCATCATCTGTTCAGATAATGTAAGACACAAACTGAAGTCACTTTTAATCTTGTTCAACTTAACAGAGCATCAGGATACAGTAGATTCTCAACAACAAATCCCAGCACCACGTATCTCCCATCAAAAACAAAGACACATTCTGATAGCTATACATTAACCTTTCCTCCATGGTCAAATATCTTACCATTAATATAACGCATTGAAACTATTTCCTCTGCTGACTTACGACTATGAGAGGTGCCCACTGTGCTAAAAAAGCCTTCTCTTTGCTTGGCTGTAGCTGAGCAGGAGACGATGACATAACCACTTTGAGAGAAATGTCCTGCAGCACAACTCAACAGAAATCCCTGGAATAGCCATTCATGCTTCAGGTGGGTGAACACCTTCTATTAACAGCACCTGCAGCTTGTTGGGCTTTCCCATCTGCTCTTCATTTCCATATATTCAAAACACCTCTTCAGCTCCTGTATTGAGTTTAGTTGCCAGGATCATCTTTCCAGGTCATGATATCTGTGTTAAACCCATCATTTTCTTTCCTTTTTTTTTTTTTTTAAGTATATTTGAGGTAAATCTTTAACACTCTACTCCCCTTTTGGCAACCAGTAAGTTTTCCAGAACTACATTTTTCTAATTACACATAATTAAGTCAAAGATCACTAAATTAAGTCAAAGGCACTAGCAAGCCCTCTCCCCAGTTATTGTTCAGTGTGTTGCAAAGACACTAAATGCATTTAAACTTCTTTCATGGGGATGTATGTTGTCCTAGATTTTAGTTTATGATTTATACTGTACCAAGGTAATTCATGCTTTAAGTTACAGTGTCTTTCTATCTTTTTCCTCAAATATATCTAGTCAACTAAGCAACCCTGGAAGCTGCACTTTCAAAACAAAAAAATTACCTCCGTTATCCAGATTAATTATCCATGAAGGTGATGCCATCTACAGAACTTGCTCAAAACCTCTAGTATGATTGCTCTAGTAACTTTTCAGAAGCAGTCAGCATAACTTCGTCATAGTCTAACTTTTCCAGATGCCTATTTTCATTTTCTGTTACCTACATCAAGAGATTCCCTTATCACAGGTTTGATTGTACTTTTGCACATCCAAGACTCAAGTATTTCCTGGTCAGGTTTATAGAGAAACCTTCACCTTCATTAGGAAACAAATAAGAAAACAGAAAGAAAAAAAATGCCAGAGAGGGTCAAAGCTGAAAGACAATTGCCATCACTCTTCATTTCAATTGCCATGCCACTATGGAATAAACAGATCAACCAAAGACTAGGGAAAGATAACTACTTCCTTCCAGTAATTAGAAAATAGACCTTTCTGATGGTCATATTAAAAGCACTGGCAGTAATAACTATGAAAGATTTTACATAAAAGCTTTCTTTCCCTTTTTCTTCCAGCTGCCCAAAGCAATGTACAGTGGTCTGTACTGTACTGTAGTCTGTCCTGCTTTCAAACTACACCAAACTCCAGAGCTGCACATCCTCAGGAGATTCTGAAACTTGTCAAGAGTGATCTGTGCAAATATTTTGCCAGTAACACTACTAGCTACACATGGATGCATCATCTCAAAAATATATATATCATTCCAATGCAACTTATCTTGCTGCTATGCCAGGATAATTACTTACATAGTGAACCCTCAATCACACAAAGCATTCTTCCTGTAGAATACCTTATTAGCAAACATAACTCTTCATTTTAAATAGAGATTTCTGATTTTTCATGTTTGGTCAAGAGGCCTCTGAATTCATCAAGAGTTTTAATTACTCATTTAAGAGAGTTGAGTAAAAGGTGATCACAGAATGGTTGAGGTTGACAGGGGACCTCTGTTGGTCAGCTGGTCCAACAAACACCTATGCTCAAGCAGGGTCAGCTAGAGCCAGCTTGCACAGGGACCCATCAAGAGATAGCTTTGGAATGACTGCAAGGATGGAGACTCCACAACCTCCCTGGGCAACCTGTGCTAGTGTTTGAAAAGCAGAAATTCACTTACTGTGAGAGATGTCAATTAGTGCCTGTTACCTCTTGCCCTGTCACTGGGCACCACTGAAAAGTGCCTGGCCTTGTCCACTTGCTACAGCCAGCTTTCAGACACACAGGTAAGGCCTCTCTGAGCCTTGTCTTCTCCACACTCAGTGGCTCCAGCTCTCTCAGATTGCCTCATATGAAAGATGCCCCGGTGCCAGGACCATCCCTGCAGCCCAGCACTCAACTTGCTCCAGTATGTCCAGGTGTTTTCCATACTGTGGAGACCAGAAATAAATCCAGCACTTCAGGTATGGCCTCACCAGTGCTGAGGAGAGGATTCACCTCTATCAACCTGCTGGCAACAATTCTCATTATGCAGCCCAGAAGGCTGTTGGCAAATTCTCTAAGATGACCTATAAAAACCTCTGTCTCCATAAATCAAGAGGTGAAGGCAAAGAGTCTAACACACTTTCAGAAGCCAAAGCAACTGGATTATAACCAAAAACCTATCTGCAGAATATGTTTCTAATGGGCAGTACATAGGTTATACAAAAACCCTATAGCAAAATATTGTCTGTTACAATAGGATACAAGATGTGAGGTAATAATGTACAGAAAATTCACATGCATTTAAGATGCATTCTGTTGACGACAGCAATATCCCTCATCTTCTCTGTGGCAAACAGTTTTTACATGAGAGGTAAGTGTCACCTGAGATTCAGAGCTCCAGGGAAGAAACAGTACCTTGTTAAAAGGATAAAAGTATGCTATTACCTAATGTAAAAGTTCTTTGTATGTATAAATTAACTTTCATATACTTTTATATGTCGCACAGAAACTGTGATATATGGAGCGATTGCTAAGAGCCCAGCAAAGCAACTCAAAGATGACTTAAGGGACTGAGGCATCTCTCCTGTGATGAAAGGCTGAGAGAGCTGGGGCTGGACCAGATGACCTCCAGAGGTCCCTCCCAGCCTTAACTATTTTGGGAATCTGTGAAGCTGTCAGAGCTTGTGCTCTTTCAGTGAGTGGAGAATGGTACTTTGACACATAATTAATAAAATTTAAGGATACACTATTTATCCAGTGAAGTGGAAAGTAGATTAAATGATAAAAGGAAAAAAAAACCAAGCAAACTAAACCATACCTGATGAGGTAGACAACAGCCCAGAAGCTAAAACTGATCTCTCAACTGCAGTGAATGCAGGTTCTTCCCCTTTTGTAGTATAAGCATGGGGTTTTTTTACTTCACTTCTTTCCTCCATCTACCAAAAGTAACCTTATCTCAGCACACTCAAAGCATAGCATCCTAAAGTCATTTTCCCTCCCTTGTTACTGGTAACATAAGGACAAACATTAAAAGTTGTTATGGTTAACAGAAACTAAAAGCACTTTATCTCAGCAAACATTTTTTTAAAAATATGCAGAAAGTTCATTCTCTGATAATCTAAACCAAATTTAAGGGTATACACACAGAGTATATGACTAACTAAAACTTTTACCAACTGCCTTTGCCAGTTCCCTGCTTGTTGGGAGTCAAGTTCCCCAGGAGCTCACCACCTAGCATGCTGCCCTGTTGCACAGGTACCTCCAGGATACTCACCTGAGCCAACAGGGCTCATGAGGCAAAGCAGACCCAAAACAGCTCTCTGCTTTGGATTTCTAAACTACATAGGATTCCCTTAGCAACACTTGACTGCAGTGAATACACATACCCCTGCCCACTGTGCTCTTCATTTCTTCCCAAACTCCCCATCTGTAGTCCCAATACACCATCTTATGCCATTAGGCTCCCCTCTAGTAACCACAGACACCACTGCTTGTGTGATGCAGGACAGCAGGTCTCTCAGGGAAGTAAATTATGCTCCCACACCTATCTGGTATATACATCTTTAGTACTACCCATGTGATTTTAAGAGTTACTCTATTATATGCAAAAAATAAGTCAAACTGATTTTATTTAAGGTGACTCAAATGTGTTCATTAGTGAAGAAACCTCCTTTGTAAAGGGACACAGAAAGAAAATGCACACATAAAGTCTTCGGCTTGGTTTTCCAACAATAAAGAACAACCATATGCACATACGCAGAAAACATTTTAGAAGACAACACTTCTGAAGAGGGAGCAACAGAAAGGCAAACCAGCCACCTACAAACAGACAAGTTCCTCCTCATTTGGTAAATGAGAGCATCGCAAAGTTGAAAGGCAGTTAGCTCACTCTTGAAGTAAGAGCTACTGCTGTAAAAGATCAGATATAACAAAGCAGTTTAAACCAAAGAGAAATCATGCACTGCAAAAGGAAGGCCAAAATAAGAAATCCTAAGATGACAATTTGATTCACAGTTTACTCAAGTTAATGAAAGACTCCAACTCCCACAGATTTCAGCGGGTTATGAAACAGGTCCTGCAGAGGGAAATGTTCCAAGTCACAAACAGCAATGCTGCATTTTGATACGTAATTACCACCACTGCCTATGAAGAAATCCCTGGTGTAAAATAGAGAACAAATACAATAATCTCGCTCTCTCCTTTTAAAAATGGCATGAAAGAAACAACAAAAGAAAGTTATTGAAGAGAACTAGATTGTTCCCAGCTGTTGTCATAAAATACTACAGCTGTTCATGTCATTGCAGCTAATGACAAGTTGCACTTTTTCAAAGACTGTAACACAGTATGACCATTGTAATCTACATCAAACTGAAACTTGGCAAGCGTCATGGAAAAAAGACTAAAAAATTATTTAAATTCTGTTTGATTTTATTTTTTAATTTCTGTTCATGGGTTGGTTTTGAGTGTTTTGGGGGATAGGAAGGGATTTCATATGAATGGTTCTTTATTTGAATTGTTAATTATGTTAAACTACTTAAAAAATCATGGTAAATAACAGTATTAAATCACCAAAATTGTCTTTTCCAGTAATAAAAACAGAATTCAGATAACTTTTTTAAAAGAGGTGTGCTGACTAAAAGTGTCAAGTTCAAAGAGGATGATGAAACATCTTTTCTCTGGAGCCAAGAACAGCGTAGGCTTTCCCATCTAGAAGCTTTTAATTATTTTGTTAACTGTACTATACCTGAACCAAATCAGATTTTTTCATAAAGATTCAAATACACAAATGCAAAGAAAAGGTTAAAATAGAAAAACCCATACATACATATATATATATACACATATGCAGAAAGATTTTTTCAGATACAGCTCTTTCTAATGGAGCGTTACTCCTTGACAGATAGAGAAAAAGCTAGGGGAAAGCACGTGTTCCAACATAAACTCCCCACATAAACTCTCCACAGAACCTGAAACATACTATTTCAACTAATTTCATGTCAATTTTCATGAAAATGAAAGCGTATAGGTTCCTCTCTAGATATGTGTCTTCCCCTCCAAGATCACCCATATAGTGCTGTAAACCAGAAAGAAATCATAAGCTCTACACCAGAAAGAAATCACAAGCTCCTACATTGCTTTTTATCTTCCCTATAGTTATCAAGAAAATCAATAAATCACGAAGAAAACTACAAGTCATTTTTCCACTCTCTCCACTTTAGGACACAAAAACACTTCCAGAGAAATTCCAAATACTTTAGAAAGATGACCAGCTAAACACATTCTCATGGCCCCAACCTGGGACTCGATAAGAAGTAACAAACACAGCCACAACAAAAAAAAAACAAAAAAAAAAAAATGAAAATTAAACTTCCTTATCCAAAAAAAGACAGAAAAAATTGCTGAACGTGTACTTATAACCAAACATAGCAAGAGATAACAAGTTAGAAGCTGAATCTCTTTTCCTCCCTTTGGGACACCTATATAGACTGCAAAGGATTTCTTTACAAATAATTATTTAGTGTTACTTCAAAACATGACCTCTGAAACTTTGCTTTATGAAGTCATCTGTCACTATGTGCAAATTAAAAAAATAATAAAAAAGTAAAAATCATACACCCTACTTTTAAAGACACTCACAAAAGTCTAAATTAAAAATAAAAATCCTTTCACACACTACATGAGGCCAAAACCCTGTCGTTTGGATTCCATTAATTAAGCCTACTGGATGATGTCCAGAGTGACTGTTACAAGACTGTAGCATCACATCTGCATAACCCATTATCAACACATGTTATTTTCACCATTCCAATCAGAAGTTCAAAGCGCACTTCCTTTCTTATGGCAACATTGTGCAGACTTGATCTTTTTGTGCAATTAGGAAGTATTAGACAAACATTGTAGCAGAATTTGCTCTACAGAAAGTTAGGGAGTTTTTTTTCTCTTCACTCCATTAGCTCTACACTGTGCAACAGTCAAGATAATTCAAAGTACTTTGGCCAGCAGAAATCTGATGCAATTAAAAGCCTAAGATGAATGCCTCTAAAAGATGAGATGGAGAAGAAGAATACAGTATAGAATACTGTTATGATGGAGACCAGTGTGGGTCTCCATCAGTACATGTTTAATCCCATTACAGCACTTTTTAATTTTGAAAGCTTGATTTTATTAAGCCCGATATGCCTATCTCAAAGATGAAACAATAGCTATTACTAATCAAAGATTTTATACAACCATTTTTTAGCACAGCTTTTCCCTTTCTTTTCCACAAAGGTTTTGTACAGTCTCCATACTGACTAGGTTCTGTACCTTCTAAGCCTGAAGGGGGTTTTAAAATTCACTCATCTGTGGTGAACCTCAGGGTTTTTCTCAATTATTACCAATTTCACCAAATCTTACCTTTCATTGCTAACCAATTTCTATGTCTGATTATAAAAACACCACAGCATGAGGGCCCATACCACCTCCTAACCAAATTAACCAAAAAACACACTGTCCACGCTAGCTCTCAGAGCTTTTTGCAAACTACATTAATTGAAACTAACAGTCACGCCATGAGTTTTCAACATAACTGCTAAGAAACCTGCAAGCAGCAGCTGAGCTGCAGAATAGAGATATCCTTCTGTGACAAGCTGGGTAGAGCTTAAGCAGCACACTGACAGTGGAGCTTTTCACTGAAAAGAAAGCTACTGTCAGCAGCTGGCTGCAGAGTTACAACAAAAGTCTGAGAAAAGGCAGAATATACTTCCCCTATTCTCATGGGCTTCCCCAGGCACCTATAGATGCACCAGAAGGAAAGATACAGCATTCCATGAACCTCTTGAATTAAATACATGCATCCCAGTCACCCAAATCTACCAGGCAGCACTTAGGCTGCTCGACATATTCAGCAATAAGCAAATAAGCATAAGAGCAATAAGGAGGGAAGAATTTGCAGAAATGTAGGAGAGGAACAGACAGGAAAAAAAGGCATATTGAAACATGAGAGGGAGAAAGCATTAAAAATCCAACTTGCTGAGAAGAAAATGGAGCTGCAACAGAAGTTCAGCACAGCTTTTAATTACAAGTAGAAAGAAGTTTGAGTGACAGATAATTCTCAAATGAAATGTTTTCACAAACTGGTTAAGTGCACCCTAAAGTGAAAGGATGCCATCTACACCTTAGACACATGCAACCCCCCCGATACACAAGACCTAGCTTCTAATTAAAACCACCATTTTTAATGTGTGGTGCCTTTCCACTCAGCTTCTTTTCCTCTCCAGCTCCAAACATAAATGGTGTTAGTTGGAAATTAGCTGGAGATGATGGTGGTATCCTAAATCAATCTCTAATGAGACAGTCATGTTCTCCCCATCCAGCAGTGTTGCCATATCAACATTACCATGCCTATGCTCTCTTACAAATAGAGGTATCAGTCAGTTTAAAACACATGTAGATGACTGTCAAGGAGGTACTACCTTGGAGGTGTTATTTTAACAGTGGCAGCTTTCTAGGGAAGGAGTCAATACAGTAGGACTTAGTTCAGATTTTTACCTTTAAAAGAATGATTTACCATCATAGTATTTATCATCTCCCTATTTCTCCACATAAGATCTCCGGTCTCTTCCTTTATTCAGTAACTACAGGAAAACAGTAAGTATGAATCTGGAGTACTACCTCCAGCAATTATATATCGGAATCTACAACCCAAGTGGCAGATCCCTCAGTGAGCCACACACTTAGGTGAGCATACTTAAACTTAAACTGCACATACTTAAGCATACTTAAACTGCACATACCATATAATGTTTTTCAAAACTGGGATACTTTCCACCATTACTGAGCAGACATAAAATGATCTTTTATGGGGAACAGACACGCAAATGACTGATTATGAGAAGGGGATTTCAGTGTTCAGCTGAATAACCATTGTGAAATCAGCCTATATTTGATTCATGAAACCACATACAGAAGAATACATGAAGGCACCTTTTCGTGAAGATGATTTGAAGTGGCTTTTACTTCAGAAACTTGTGGCTTCTTTCATGGCACGCTTACAGTAAGAGTTAAGCAGTATCTCTCCATCTTAAAATACTCTTAAGGAAGTACTTTTTTCCACATTCCTTGAAGCTATAAAGAAGAAACTATCCCCCATGACATGCTGCTTCAACATCACTGAGAAGACTAGGATAAATTAATATTCACACTTAAATGGAGTACCGAATTTAACTAATAATCCTGTTTTTGTACTACAAGTAGGAGACACTCAGAAAAACAGAAGAAACCAGAAAAAACATAGAAAGATGAGTTGGGAGTGTCCAAGCTATAGGTATTACTTATGGACATTACCCAAAATTATTTTTGATAGAAAATCCCCTTAGAAATACCAGAGAGAAAACACTGTGTTGGAATTCTAGAAGTCTATAACTACAAAAAGATAATTTAAAATATCAAGTTATACAATCAAAGGTAAATATACTTCACACTTGAACTTCCTGCCACAACCTACACTGAAATGCAACAACTATCATCTCTAAGTGGGATACATCTGATGGGAGTAAATACCATTCAATATGGGAATGGATAGCAGAGAGAGAACAACTGTTCTCTACAACATACCCCTATGCAAAGTGACCTCAACTGGCTCATATTTTCCAAATAAGTTTAATGCTGATATGATCCAGTATGTGCTCTTCTTTCAAGATTACCAGCACCAGTGGTATTGAAACCAACAGCTCCCTAGCAAGGCTCAGTCAAAAAGAGCAAGCAACAGAAGACAGCTTTAGCCAACTTGGAATTCAGAAGCATACAAAAGGTTTTAACACACAAACAAGGGAATTCTGTGCCTCGCTTCATATCAGTCCTACGACTCGGCACGCCCAGCAAGCCACTCATCACACAGAGCATGAGAAAAGCCTCCCACCTATGCACTGCAGCACTAACTACGTAAGAATAGCGCCCTTCAGCATGTGCACAATTTTCCCCCATGCCTATAAAGCACAAGACTTGTTTCACTACAGGGCTTATTTACAAAATGATCTTAATGACTAAGAGGTTCAGTGAGTTCATAAATCAAAATAAATCACCAGCTTTATTACACATAGTCATCAAAGACTGTACTTTGGTTTTGTTTCAGTTTGTCACCACAACATTTCTAATCCCTCACGAGTGTTACACACCTACCACACACACACACAGGTTTACACCGTGTAAAACATACAGGGACTGCCAACACCCAAGTGTCATCCATCTGATAAAATCTGCTGGTGCTACAAGTATTAACTTAGTTTTGAGGATGAGGTAAGAACAAATCAGTTACACATATAAAAAAACCTAACACACCAACCTTGTTTTCTTTCCTAAACAACCATAACATCTCTCGAAGTATATTCAGTTGTTTTCTGCTCTCAGGTGCCTCTCACACAGCTTGTTTCATAAAAGTACCAGGAGTTTTGCAACTACAGAGTTACTAAAACTGAGGTGGATGTACACTCGTTCCTTTAAATGAAGATAAAAGTGGATAGGGGAGAGCAGGTAATCCCCAGCTGCACCAGTGCCACCTTTCTGGCATAGCTGGGGGTAGATTCTCTAATTAACAGCACACCTTAAAACCAGATGCAGGCTTCCTCAGAGCAAGGAAGTATATTCCTAAGTACTACAACAATAAACTAATTAAAAGGAAAGTGAAGTCAGCTTTCCTATGCCAATGGGAACAGCTACAAAGCAATTCCTTCTTTTTCCTCATGAGGATCACACAGACACAGTCTTCAGCACTGTGAAAAGACAGGTACATCAACATTTACTCTACTGTATTAGACATTTATAATTATTCAGGTAACCCTGGTCCTTGTCATAAATTAGTAATACTCAAATTTACACCAAAATATATACCCAATCCACCAATATTATAGACATTCAGGTCAACACAATTACTGAAAAACCACTGAAGTACTTGCAGGACACATCTATACTGAAAAAGATTGCACCTGATTCAGAGGGAGACAGAGACAGGCTTCTGCAATTCATAAATGCTGGATTCCAGCCTGGAGCACAAGCCTTTGGTGAGTACACACAAGTCTCCCTGGACTAATGGGAATTAGCAATGAAGTTTAGAGTTTCCATTATTGACAGCAATTCTACCTCTCACAAATCTGAAATTAACACTGATGGCGACATATCGATCGTGAGCTGGCATTCATATTATATTACAAACAACTGTCAGCCTGCACATTAGGAGAGCATTAACAATGACACAGTTTGAAATCCAGAGACCAGTGTCTGGTTTTATTGTGTGTTGTCAATTGCTGATATAACTGGGTACTCCTCCCCATGCAAGGCACAAGAGGAAGGGAGACTGCCAACACCAAGGATCACAAGCCATGGCTACAGCCCTTCTAAACAGCTGAGATGGAATTATTTCATTAGAACTCCACTTCTAAGAAAAAAAAACGCAAAACAAAAACAAAAAAAAACCCACACAAAAGCATGCAACCATCTGACCTGCCCAGAAAAAAATCAAAACAATTATTGTACCTAACTCACTGCAAGACTCCCAAGGAATACTGACTTCACTTTTTTGTACAACTATTACAGTTGACTTTCAAACTTTTTATTTAGGACTACTCTGCTTTAGAGCAGTATTCCTCAGAGACACTAATGAAACACTAAATACTTTGAGGAGGTCAAGTAACATGATACACAGCTTTCCTTCCCCATTGGTGGGGTTCAAATCTTGCTAATGTCAGTAGTGACCAAAAGCTGTTGACTTCAGGCAGCCGAGCCATGTGGAATAATACCCTCAGTCCAGTTTTTCCTGGACAGGTATTCCTCCCTTCACAAGAACAACCAAGCCCACGGTCTGGCAAGCAAGTCTCAAGAGTTAGAATTAGCGTGGATAAGGAGTAGCTTCCTCAGTCCTAAAGGAGAGCAAGAACTTTTACGACAGCTCTGTTCAAGTGAAAGCTGCACCATACCTCTAACAAAAAGGCAAGGAATTTCAACTCATAGTACTTCAAGTCAGCATCTCCTGCAACAGTATGTTGTCCTAAGCCTTGATCCCACAAACTTCTGAATGCACCTGAACATACAGTTTATTGTATTTGCAGTCAGCAGGCCAAAGTGTTCCCACTCTACAGGAGGACAAAATCCAGAAAGTAAAGATGAATTGTGTAATTTGCATCACAACATACATATCATCTTAAGGAGAGCACTAGAGTAAACTGAAAAGTACCCTTCAAACCATAACTGCATTCTCTGGATTAATTTTACTTTTTCCTTAAGCTCAACAAAACAGACTGTTTTGTCAACTCTAACAGGAGTTAATTTGCTTCTGGAAACTTCACATTACACACAAACTTGAATTTCTTCTTTACACTGCTCGTTGTATGATCGCGTAAATTCTGTGCAACAAAGCCAGGAGACCAGCACGTTATAAACATTAGGAGCTCCTAAGCCTTTTTCCCCTCATCCCAAAAGCACGTTTTATTTTTGAGTCCAATCAATTTAAGTACAATTCAAAAAGCAAAGCAAAATGAGTGTGAGATAAAATCCTCGCCTATGGAAATACCCCACTTCTCTGTATATTTGAGCTTTTTAAGCATGAGAAGCAAAAAAAACCCCAAAACCTAAAACAACAACCAAATCCACAGCAACCCCCTGAAGAAGAAGCTCTCAGCCACACGCAATTTGCACAAAGCTGCTGGAACTGTAATCCCCCCAAGCCCGTCCCACTGTTACGTAACAGTGCCAAGCCAGGATTTACACCAGCCAGTCCAGAGTTACTGTTAGAAGGAGGTATCTCCTGTCACACACCAGCAACAGAAAGTGTTTAAAAAAATTAAAAATCAACAAAAGGTAATAAAAACAAATTTTAAAAAATCCCACACAGGCTAACAGAGGGAAAACTTTAATCCAGAGACTGTACCCACGTTAAAAACATTTCCTTTTCAAATGAGGTTTTATGACATTCTAACTTAAAAGAAAAGTTGCTTTCTCAGGTTATATCTTACCAATGTTAGAATCTGTTTTTTCTCTCTAAAATAAGACTCTTCAACTACTTATATAGGGGCTCACAATGTACCTTTTTGTTCAATTATACTTTATTAGTTTAACATTGCAAGCCCATTTCAGTTGTTCATCTCAAGAGGGATGTCCTGTTATGAGAGAAGCAACAAAGTCATCTTTCCTATCTCTATTACCACCACTTGTTTTCTGGATTTCCTTAATGTCCATATGAAGGCAGTGTGAAGTGCGTATGATGCAGCAAAGAAAAATCCTATTAACAATCAGTTTACTGTGTACTACACTCTTCAGATGCTATTTTAAGACCTTAAAAGGATTTCAATATTTAACAGAGGACTGAACTAGTTAAGCAGATCTTCACATCTACATTGAAACACCGACATTATGAGGTAGCAGGGGCAATGGACATCCAAGCAGCATCTGTGTTCTTTTTGTCCAAGGCTTGAACTCAGTTTAACCAAATAGATTTCTCATTTAGTTGCTTTATAAAAATATTTAACTATACATATTGCTAAGTTTTCTTGGAAATAGTGGGTTTAGATGTTTGAGACATTTACATGTGTGAAAAATGCAAAGAGCAGCTGCTGACAAAACACATTTAGATGAGCTGAAACCACTGAGGGTTTTGCGAATACTGAAATAATTCCTATTCCTGACAAACACTGACTTAAGCCAAAGGAAGTTCTGCCACAACAAAGATCAGGACATCTGGCCATGTGTTAGGATCAAGCATATTAAGGGAATTTAAAAAAAAAAAGACACCCCAAAATGATGAAGTTCTCCTAACAGGATAGTCATTTGTTGTTTCTACAGGAGACAAGTATCACCTAAACACAGGCTTTTAAGCCTACTCTTGGTGTGATATAAGAGACTGGAAAAATTGTAAATATTCTAGATATTACAAGGAAAAAATGCATTTACAAGTACCTTTTAAAAAATTCTTGCAATTATGTTTCCTACAACTTCTGAATATCTACTATTTCTTTTGGAGGTGCAAAAAATTAAGTTAGAGAGGAAAAGCCATAAAAAGGTATGTAGCGGCCCAGGTGGCTGAGTTAGAGCTTGGTGTCCTTGAAAGTGTGGAGGACTGGGAAGAAATTGGAGATGGGCCAGAGGAGAGTGAAGAAGAAATGGATTTTCCCTCTGACCTCCCATCCCCACAAAGGTAAGTGTAAATATAAACACTAAACCATAAATGACACGTCTTTCCAAATACTATTTACACTGTTTCATTCTGGCATACACTCGTGTAAATACACTAGTGTACATGTTTCCAGGCCATTTCCATTTCTAGCTTCCCAGGATGTGGACAAACGCATGCTGCACCTAGGATTTGTGCTGTCCACCATAACACCCTGCAGCGGCATACGGGTTATAACCTAACTAGCTGAAACACACTAGAGCCGGGTACACCTGACCAGTGCGGAAGGGAAGAAACAAACAAAAAGCAGCCAAACAAAAAACCCAGGCCATTAAATACACGTGCGCTACATCCATACTGAGAAATGCACACGGGCAATTTACATCAGGCATCACCCCAGTAAACAAAACCTTGGTCTGTACCGCGGGGCACAATGCGTTGTTAAGCCAAACTCTAATTTGTTTATAAGGCCGAGGCTGACAGCACACGCATAGCTCGGAAACAGAGCAAAAATCATGGAGCCGATACGTGTTTGTGCCGAGCACCCTCACGCACACCCGCACGCACACGCCGGAGCACGGCCACGGTACGCCCGCTGGATAACTTCACATCCACGCAGGCCGGGCCGTCAGCAAGAGACGGCGATGGAGGAGGAGAAGGAGGAGGAGGAGGAGGAGAAGGAAGCAGCCTTCGCCGCCTCCCACAGCGCCCGCGGCCCGCGCCCACGGCCCGCCCCCCCGCCCGGCATCCCCGGCGCGGGTGCCGCGGAGGCGGCCCTGCGGGAGCGGGGCACGGGGGAGCCGGGCGG